>PVKB01002230.1:0-182500 GCA_004027205.1 Ctenodactylus gundi | reverse complement strand
AGCAACAGAATGTAATTTCACTGTCCCACACATCTTCTGGGTTTTGTTTATTCATCTTTCCCCCTCAAAACCTCTGTCCTGCTGTACCTGTCCTTCTCAGGTTGGCTTATTTGACTTAAAGACATAGGTTTAAGTTTTTGTTTTGTTATTTTTTTCAAAAATGAAATCTCATTTTTTCTTTTCTGCCATGTTGACAATTTCATTTGGGTAAGGCTTCTGAAAAAACTGCATCTAGTCATGGAATGCTAAACACAAAGTGGCTAAGAATTTGAAAATGGTCTTGCAGGTGGACAAACAAAAACATAAAATACTAACAGAAATACACAGAATGTCCCCCACAAATCCAAAGTGGCCAGAGTTGGGGCTTTCAGGAGGTGAATAAATAAATGGGGTACTGCATGCATCAGAGATGGAATCCACTGGTGATTTCAGAGCAGAACGCAGTCTTAAGACGTGTGGCCTGGTGGGAAAAAGGGATCATTGGTACCTGACTGGCCTCACACTCTTCTGTGCTCTCACATCTACCCAATGGCTCTGCTATGGCCTTTCACATTGATGTTTATGCCAGGTAGCCGTGGGCTGAACCCTCTCAAACCAGGTCCCAATATACAGCTGTCCTCCTTGAACTTGGAAGGGCCAAGTATTTTGTCCTAGGATTGGAAATTGATTAATATTCATCACCATCAGAAAACAAGAAGGCAAGAGAGTGACTAATCTGAAATTTGAAAGACATAAGCTTTAGAAAAGTAGATAGTAGCAAAAGGAAGGAGGGTGAGGCTCGTGCCGGGAGCGTAGTGAGATGTAGGTGGAGCGGGTGGGGACCTCTAACGCTTAGCCAGGATGTGAGTGAAGAATCCCTCAGTAAAATATTGCCTTTGAGTTAAGAACAAGCCCTTAAGAATCCACAAATGATATTGTCTAGAAATAAAAAAGCAGCGATATGCACCTCCATCTAGATTTCCCAGGGACAAGACAAAGCACCTGGAGACTCATTCACATTCACTCTTCTGGCAGGCTGTGAGGCAGTGCCCAGTGCAAAGCCCTCCAGCTCTCTGATTAAAATTAATCTCTGTTTATGAATTACGTGAGCAGATTCATCATTTGTGGCTTTGCATTACTGTTATCTACTTCTAGTTTTCCTTCCTCACAAATTGCAATTCTCTTTAAGCAAGAAACTTGTTTTCCTTTAACCTCATGCTATGCAAATTACCTCACAATAGTAAATGTTTAATAAACATTGGTTGCATCCAACTGCATTTGAGTCTGTAAGTACATGATATCAGGAAGGTCACACTCTCCTCAAAAAATAATATTGATGAGTGAAAACGTTCTGTTTTACCCATTTTGCTGTTTCTTAGCAAAATGAGTGTGCATGGTATTTAAAAGCATGAGGAGGGAACATTTTGAGATAGCTCAGTCTATTCCTACAATTTCTTATGTTTTTCTAGATTTTGGTTTATCAAAAATCTTAACACTTTAGAGAAAAAATTTCAAGGCATAAGTAAATTATCTTGAAATGGGTTAATTCACAAGACAACTCCACCACGTATCCTTATAAAGAAACCTCAGGTTGGGGTGGGAGGAAGAGAAAATGAGACAGAGAGGTCCATGTGTCCCCAGAAGCAAGGAAGACCACAAAGCAGTGCTACTGCGAAGGCTGCAAGACCCCGGGAAAAATGGCAGTGGCAACTTTTGGCAGATGGCTTCCATATGCAGCACAAGAAATTTCCATGTCTGCAGCATGGCTCGGAATAGCAGAGAATCCCTGGAGCTGAGGGAACCGGCAGATGGGAATAATGGAAGTTCCAGGGAAAATCATTGTGGACAACAGACTGACAGGCAGATTGCCTCCCCCTCCCACACCTGCCTTCTTCACTTTCCAGCTCCCCTGCCTGTGTGAGATCCTGAAATTGAAGATGCAGAATGACCACAGGATAGAAGTCCTGTAAATACATCATTTTAGGTTCTATTAGTGGTAGAATAGAAGTTCTATATTAGACATTTACTTGAACTATACCAAGTAAATTGGTTCTGTTACTCAAACAATTGCATTTGTGGAGCAAGAATTATACTTCTTTTAGAAAGTTATGAGCAGATAATTAGCTCTCGTGCATGAATCTCAAAAAAGAGAAAGAAAACATTGACTCAACAGATTACTAAAACTTTAAAGAATTTAGCCTTAAATTACTTGCATAGATAATCTCTATGTCTCCACTTAAAACTGGGAAAAATTATGTAAGGTAAGTGAAAATCAATTCTGGTTATTTTTATCTGTGTTCATGTTTACTCATGAGAGATGCTGTTTTTGTAAGACAAATTCTAGCTCAATGAAAATGTTGTGACCATGAAACCAAGAGAATGAAATTAAAGGGTCAGCCATGACACTATCTTGTCAGGCAAGTGCTGTGTCAGTCCCTTTGTGACTAGACAATAGAACAAGACTATAAGGAATTTCTGTTTGGTTTGGATTATTTTTTATTGTTCTTCTTCACAATTCAAAAAATACAATAAGTTTAGTTATTACGGTTTGTATTACTTACTTTCTTGCTGCTGTGACAAGATAGCCAACATCCACTACTTGAGGGAAAGATTTGTGGAGCTCTCAGTTCCAGAGGTCTCATATAGTCCATTTATGCCCAGCTGGTCAAGGTGGGAGCACCTGGCTGAGGCTGGAGAGTCCCTCATCCCATTGTAGACAAGAAGATAAGGGAGAAAGGGAAGAGTCTACATCTGGAGACTCAAGCAAGGCCAGAGCTTTCCCAGGAAGAAGTTGTAAGAGTGTTCCTTCTTTCTTTCTTTACTTAGTAGTTGGAGTTGGGCCCCAACACTCCCAGGGTACATGCCCTTCCCTCATTTCCTGGACCACGCATCAGTGACGCACACATGAAAGATCTGCCCTGGCTGCTCCCCAGTCTCAACAAGTTGACACAATCCCCCCAGATCAAATGTCAAGCATCCACAACTTCCAACCTGGCCCATGTCCCAATGGCACAGGATTCCATAGGTATCTCACTTCATCCAAAAATATGAGAGTTTTGAGGACCACTCCAGATCCTAACCATATCACAATTTCTCTTTATTTAACTCAATAATCTTAGCTGGAGCTATTCCTATGTTTGTCTATTGATAGAAGACTTTCGGTGTCTTTCTTATTTCATAAAGAGTGAGACTAGGAAGACAGGCCTCAGGTAAAGGAGTACTTCTGTGTCTGATAGAATATTTACGAGACCACTTTCCCTCTTCTCTTTCTCTGATCTTAACTTCATCCTGAACACCATACTGGTAATCATGGTCATCCCTTGTACCTTATCTTGTCTTACTTCCAAATCTAACCATTCCTTTCAACTCTGTGCCTCAATTGTGTTGATTCATATCTATTTTTGGATTATGTCGTGTATTTTATTTTTCATACTCATAAGCAGCTCGCTTCTCTTGTAGCTCCCTGCATCTATATATTGGCTAGTCCTAAAGAGCACCTGTAAACAAAAAACAATGACCAAAACATTGCCTCTGTGTAGACAGCACTCCCTCCTGCCCTATGACTCAAGGGATACCTCTATTGCTCTTAGTACCCCCCTGTTCCACACATATCATTATTCATTCAATCTTTAATTCATTCAACCAACACATATTATATAGTTCATATGAGGTGCAGACACTGACTTAGGTGCTGTTATTCTAGGCTCTTGATGGCCATATCTATTAGCTGCAGTTGTAGCTGACCTCTGACCTCACCCTATTCCCTTCAGGATCACCGATGCTAGACTCTAACAGTATTGGCATCTCAGGCCACATTCGGGACCTGGAGCTTAGTGGCCCCTAAATAAACATTCTGAATTGATATTTGCTTCTTGCTGTGCATAATAAAGTGGAGTCCATGGGGTGTTGATTTTTTTAAAAATCCTATGTTCAAATTTTTATAAACTCATGCATATTTGTTATAGAATTTCAGCAATATAAAAATAAAAAGCTTATGGTTTTCTGGTTATCCTAAACCTTATTAAGGAATCAACATTAACATCATGGTTCCGCTTTTTTCTCTATTCCTTTTTCAAAGTTACAAAACATATATGAGATTTATTTGTATATTGTAAAAAGTACAATATGTCTGCTTATGACTTCATTTGTACTTTTCATTTGTTGGTAAAGTTTTTGGGAAGATTTTTAAGTATAAATTCAATCTGCAACATGAGCAAAAAACTGAATAATACAGACGTGTTATATATGTGAATGCATAAGTAAATATACAAATATATTCATGTATATGTGTGCAGGCATTTACTTTGGGGAAGAGGACAAAATAGTTCCTAAAAAATGACAATTTAAGTTACTTGTTGAAATCAGTTGCTCATTGTATCTGCACATTTAATAGATATTATGTTGTATAAGTCCCATAAGAAATTATAAAATTACTAAAAATTACATTTTACATATGAGGAAACTGAAATGAGAAGGGGTATACATCAAAAAGTAGGCCAAACTCAGGTTGCCTCACCTCAGAGTGTGAGCTTATAGCAGGATTTAAAGAAATCATTATTTGTTCTCAGGAAAATTCTTAATAAAAGACTGTGCTAAGAGGGACGATATTCAGAAATCTCTGAGAAAGGGAGCTGAGGACTGGGAGTTTAGCTCAGTGGTGGAACACTTTCCTAGCAGGTTGGATCCCACTACGGAAAGGAAGGAAGGAAGGAAGGAAGGAAGGAAGGAAGGAAGGAAGGAAGGAAGGAAGTTAGGAAGGGGGAAAATGTCAGATACCAATAAAAAGTAAGAAAGTGTTTAAGGACATTTGAAATAGTAGTACTAGTATCACCATTAGAAACAATAAAAATAAAAGAACTAATTTCTAAAAACAATCAATAACGTATAAAACAGAAAAAAGTCATCATGCTTAGTGAAGTGAGTCAGAAGCACAAGGTGAAATATCGAATGGTCTCACTGATATGAGAGCGCCAGATCACAACTATCTCATGGAACTTAAAACGGAAAACAAATTGAACCAGGTGGGGTAGGGCGGGAAAGGAGGGAAGGGTGGGTAGGGGGAGGGACAAAAGGAGAGTGGGAAAGCCCTTGTCACCTTGACAAGATACGTATGTGCACAAAATGCTCAACTCCATTGTAAACCTTAAACTTTGTGCTTACACATATCAATAAAATGGGGGAAAAAACTTAAAAGGAACAAAACTTTCTCTGAAACCTGTAAGTAAAAAAGATTAAAAGTAGAAGACAGAATTTATGTGATGAATTTATGCATGTGCAGAGGCACTGTGGTATGCAGATAGAGGCAATCACCTGGCCAGAAATTATACCTGATGTTGTGATTCTAATATTATAATATGGTGTTTTTGAGATTCTTTAACTATTTTTTCAAAAAAAATTGTTGGTAAATATTATTTCACAGAAGGAACATAAATTGAGAGTAGAGACACAAGTGGAACCTAGCTGTGCATACAATTATTTGCAGGAGTCATTCTCTCTCTCTATAGATTTCTATGTATGGAAACTTCAGAGATGATATATGTGCTAGTCACTGCCCTAGAATTTCCTATGTGTTATTTAATTGAATCTTCAAAAATCCCACCATTTATGGGAGAGAACACTTAAGAGTAGACAAGGAATTCATAAGGATTATAATATTAGTATATGGTCGAGTGAGGAACTAGGAGACAGCAGTCATCGCCTGACTCTCATGCATGGTCAATGGCCTTTATGCTCTCAGGTTGGTCAAAAGTCACAGCACAGTCAGCCCTTTGTATCTAAGGCCTCTGTATCTGTGAATTCAACCCACTGTAGATCAAAAATACGTGAAGAAGTAAAATCGCTTCTATGTTGGAAAGAGATCTCTTTATTCTCATTACTTTTCACAAAGATCTAACAACGAATAACATGGCATTTCCGTTGGGTTAGGTTTTATAAGTAACCAGAGATGACAAGTAAATGTGTGAGCTTGTGTATAGGTTATGGGAAAATATCACAACCCCTTCTATAAGGGAATTGATCAGCTTTGGATTTTTTGGTATCTAAATAATCTCTCATAAATACTTATATATGACTACACTTTCCACAGGCAAAGAATGTTCTGTGGCTTTCATAACAGTTTAAATTTATTTTACCTTATTTAATATTCAAGGCATCTAATATTCCAAAATAATTTATTCTTTGGTGGATTTTTTGCCATCATTATCTTATAAAAAAGAAAAGAAGTGAGACTCAGAGAAGTTTAGATGTATGGTTAGAGAAATCAAGCTAAGGTCTTTCAATAGGCAAAACATCACTTTACCTTCTTGTCAATCAGAATCTTTTGTAATTCACCCGGAGATTTTTCTAGAAGCCTAATTAAAGCGAAAAACTCACACTAGAAAAATGTGTAAATTGAGGTCAGTAAAGTGGTAGATCCAAGGTAGTTCAATTGGTACAACCGCCCTGCCCCAATTTCAGCTTAATAACGTCTCAGTTTGGAATGCCAATCCTGGGATCACGGCGAGGAAATACAAATTTGGGGACTATGAGAGCAGCTTTTATTTTTTTTTTTTCTGTCCATTTTTCTCATTTGAACATCCAGGAAGACTTCAGTTTCCACCATGATCCAAACTGAGATCAACACAAAAGTCACCTGAAGTTAATGTTTGTTATGTTCCGTGATGTAGGGAGAGATACAGCTTAGCATCTTTTGTCCACTCACAGGTGTGATTCATGAGTTTCAAAGATATAGAAAAAGAAATGGAGAGACAGAGAGAGGAAAGGAACAAAGAGGAAAAGAAGGAGAAAGGAAAGTAAACGTGAAAGAAAGAAAAGGAGGAAGGAGGGGAAAAGAGAGGGAGGAAAGAAACCATCTTGGAACTGTAAGTTTAAAACCTCCCCTCATACACCATTCCTCTTCTGGGAGAAGCGCAGGCACGTGGGAGACGCGCAGGCACGTGGGAGACTTTGAATAGTCAGTACCTGTGGGAACGCCTATCTTATTGGAAAAGAACTATTTTGCAGTTCAACAGTTCTTTTATTTTTTAATTTCAATTTGAAAATTTGAAATGTTAGCTTTGATTTTAAGTAAACTGTTTCATACACATAAAACCTGCTCTGGGGTCTGCTATGCTGCTCAGCCCCTCTCCTGCCTACTAAGGTGCTCTTGGGTGCTTCTTTTCTGAATTTGCTCCAAGCCTGCCTTGTGTTGGCGGCTGAACACACAGGGCTGTGTGTTGTTAACTCCACCCCTTGTTTGCAAACTTGCCCAACCGTCTCTTCAGCTGCACTCCAACCTGAGACAGAGGGCTTTCAATGACTACAAGTTCTCTATCACAACACTGTAGATTATCACTATTTTCCCACGTTCTTTTCAGAATAACACCATCTATTTGAGGTTCTATTTAACATGCATAGCCAACGGGTTCCGTGCTAGAGTAATTAAATGAAGCAAATGAAACATTTATTGATGGCAATATGTTACTGAGAGAAGGGCGCCATTTTAGCGGTAAAGATCTTTCCTCCCACAAGTAGCTTTTTGCCATCTGTTCCCGTTTTACACAAACCAGTACTGAGGGAGCAATTCCTAAAGACAGCCCGGTCAACATTTACATTTCAAGTCAGGTTGGCTTTTGTTTTGTCAGTTCTTTTCAGCTGGAAATCTAAAGGTTAAAAGACTAATTCAGGCATGAGAGAAGCCAGCCCAGATATAGATCCTTTGAGTGAAGCCCCACAAAAACATGAAATGTAAATAGGTGAAAATATAGAAAACAGAAAATAAATAATATTGTGTGTATCTAGATGGACCTTATGTTTAATAGACCAAAGGGAAAGGAAAATCACTTTCATTTGTCATTGCTAAACCTTTGTGCTCAAATAGGCCTTATTTTCTAACTGTGCGTAGTCTAAACATGTGTCTGTAGAGGCTAATGTGGGCTATCCCACCCATCTGACTAGCAGTGTAGAAATATATAGCATTTAAGATAAATCTCAAAGCATATGAAATGCCTAGAATTTTATGCTTTCTTCCTTTCCTATACCAAAGGCTAAAATTTTGCTAAATCACAGGGTGACTGAATTGTGGAATCTGTGGTCAAGAAAGGCCAACAAAATTAGCAAACCACAGTCACCTAACAAGTATATTTTGGAAGATTCAGAGCCAGAAAATCTTCTCCCAGTCGACTCAGCTGTGAGTGTGTGTGTGTGTGTGTGTGTGTGTGTGTGTGCGCGCGTGTATACACGTGCACACATGTGTGCCTGTGTATGTGGTGAGTACAACTAAAATAGAATTTCCCTGTGTTCCTGCACAGTGAGGCCTAATCAATGCCCAATAAACTCCGTTATGCTAATTTTTCTTTTCCATGTTTACAATGATTGATGCTGATAATTTTAGGTTCAGGTTTATTTTTGTTGATTTATTTATCTATTTATTTATTGCATTTTCATGGCTCAAACCTATTTATATGTTTTGCTTGGCACTTCCTTGATGATATTTGAAATGGATTTTGGTAATAACACAATGTTTTGTTCATTATCAACTTTAAATCAGTCAATTCTTTGTTGAATTTTTTCCAGTATCTTTTCATGGCTTACTTGAGTAAATATAAAATGTTTGTCTTGATGTGAAAGATCTACCAGGTTGGTATTTAAGATTTTGGTTGTCAATTTGAGAATTTTTTTTCTCAGTGTACTATCTACAAACATTTATTACTCAGTTTCTAAATGCTGTGTTTAAAAATCAGTGCTGTCAATTATTTAATAGAATTATATCTTTACTTTTTTCTCCCCATAATTGTGTTCCTTTTAGGTCTTGAGGGGCTGGAGGAATGGCTCAGTGGTTAAACCACTTGCCTAGCACTAAGCACTAAGCACTAAGTACCTGAGTCCAATTCCCTAGCACCAGATAAGCTGGGTGTGGTGGTGCATGCCTGTAATACCAGCACTTGGGAGGCTGAGACAGGAGGATTGCTGTGAGTTCAAGGCCAGCCTAGGCTCCAAGTGAGTTCTGGACCAGTCTGGACTGCAGAGTGAGACCCTGTCTCAAAACCAAACTAAACTAAACCAGAATAAAATAAAATAAAACAATAAAGTTTAAAACAGAATACATGAAGCTGAATAACTCAATACAATTCCTTGTTTCATGGTTCTGGATGCCAGGAGATCATAGTGCTGCCATCTGGCAAGGACCTACTTGTCGGGGGGGGGGGTCTTCTGTCTGTAGACAGGGTCTGAGGGGGGTCAGTGTGCAGTCCTCCCATTCTGCAGCCTCTCAAATCCCGAGAGACAATCAGATGAGACAGGGAGTCTAGTCAAGCAGGAACTCACTTTATTCGGGAAGTACAGAAGCTTATATAGGATAGAGGAGGATGTCATAAGAAGGAGGGGACAAGTAATTTTATGTGGCACTCATGTGAGTGAGATTTTGGCCAATTAACCACTTATTTACATCAGCATGTACTGAGCTTAAATAGTAACTACAGTACGATCATGCACTGTCCATGAGGGCAGAAAACATTATGTCACCGCCCCTGAGGCATTTGTCCAGGGCCATTTTGGTCCCGTGTGTCCCCACACCTACTTCCTGCAGGCCTCATTCCATAGCAGGAAGGAGGAAGGCAAGAGAGAACTGAGGGAGAGGAAAGAGTGACTGAACTTATCTTCCCATCAGGATCCCTCTCCTTCGATGACCAGCCTATTCCCTCATAGCAACACGAGTTCATTTAGCAAGGCATAGTCCCAGTTACTCAGCATCTCTTAAACTGCCATTTAACCCATTGCAACATAGCCTAAACTTTGGGCAACACAAACTAAGCATCCACTTATAAATAAAAGGAAAAACAGTAAAATCTCCAAATATGAAGTTTTTTCTGTTGTCTTTTACATTGATTCTTGCTCTCTAAATTTTTGAAGAGCTATAATGATGTGCATGCACACAGGATTTTTTGTCGCTTGATAAATTTACTCTCTTCAAATCATAAACTATTATTTTCTTTAAATCTGTGATAAAAATCATTGTCTTAAAGTCTACATCAACTTTAGTGCACTTAAAGTATTATTTTAATTTCAACTTATTTGTATTTTACATTTAGAATTTGCTTTAAGCAAGCAGCACACACTTCTTGTATTCAATTTGCATAAAACTCTAGTATTAATCTAGTTACATTTATTAATGTATTTACATAATAATCAAAGCAGTACTAAGAATTTACATATAACCTAGACTCAACACCCCTTATGTCAACTTACATAAGCAGAGTACAGTTACACAGTTATGAAAATCAGGAAATTAACATTGGCGGAATACTAAATGAACTTGCTAACCTATAAATCTTTCTTGAATCTCACCACTTTCCCCTTTATTGTTTCTTTCACTTTTTTAGGACCCAGTTGAAGGTTTCACAGTACATTTCATGTGTCTTCTTGGTTGCATCAGATCTGTGATAGTTTCTGAATCTTCTCTTGTTTTTTAGGACTTTGATACTCTTGGAGGGCATTGGCCAGTTACACTGTAGAATATTGGGATTTTTATTTTATTTTTTTCAAGATTCTGCAAACCTTTTTAACTTCACAAGGATATTGCAGAATTGTGGTTTTATTTTACTTATCTCAGAGAATACCAGGCTTTAGTGGTTTAGTACCATTGTGCTAATTTGATTACTTGCTAAAGGAGGCACCTGAGGCATTCCCTCGCTATGCATCTGCTTTATTTCTCTGTATGACTAATGAGTATTTATGAGGAGATACACAATTGCTGGATACATAATATCCATTTTTTCTTCAAATTTTTATTCAGTGATACTGAGTATTGACATCCATTGTTAACCATAGTTGAAACTTGTGTGTGTTGCTTTGACACATTTTCTGGCTTAAATGTATGACTGCTGACTAAGGCCAGAGAAGATCACAGTTAAATGTCGTGCATTTGGATAGTGTGAGGTATATAACCTGGCAGTAACATAGAACTAGAAGCATTTGTAGCTTAAAAATAAGGATGTCAAGTAAAGTCATTAGCAGGTGCCAATATGGGAATCACACAGTCCTCTAAGGTTATAAAGTGTAGTAATGTCATTTGCAGCAGAAAAATTCATGTATCATTAAAAACAACAAAAGAAACTATTCATGACATGCTACAGGGTCATGGTAGAAACTGAGTATTTACTGTGAAAAATCAAGGAACCTTCATATAATTATGGCTATGAGACTCACCAGGTATAAAGCAAAGCAAAATTATCAGCAATTTGTCATAACATGGATAACATACATACCCATGGTATTGAATGGAAATGAGAGTACAGAGGTGGACAATATGTAACAACACTCCATCAGCTCACACCAGTGCCTTTGCCAATCATGACCAGCAAACAATGGGACAGAAAGCCCAAACTGAGCTCATGAATGGGCCAACCTGACATAGAGTGTGAGATCTGAGTCTGATTTTGTATTATACAGTATTCCCTAAAATGAATTTTAATGTATTTTAATGGAGAATAGTTGGCTAATAAAAGAGAACCTCAATAATACGAGACAAAACTCTCTTGGCTGTCCTTTACTGAACTGTATCATTTTTATTGTTGTTTCTGAAAGGAGATCATTTTTCCCTTCTCTTTTCCCATTAACCAGATTTGCTCAAGGTCTGACATTAATGCTCTCAGTCTGGCCTTTTGCATAGGTTCCACTAACTGAGTTTAAAATACACTCATTAGCAAGCCAGGAAGGGAGATTTGATCTCATTGTGCCAGATAGCACTTGTTTTCCTTACAAGATTGGAAAAGGACAGGCCTTATCAATGTTCTCATTTTATCCATATATCATCCCCACTTCAGAGCTCGCAAAAGAGAAGTGAGAAAATGTGATTAGATGGTCAAGTATATTTAATATTCGAAGAAGTCGATCATAGTTAAGATTAACTTAAATGGCCTCAGAAACGTGGTACACTTTTGATTTGCATATTTTCCTGAAGAGTCTGTCTTGTTAAGTCTCCCTCCCACCCACCTTTTCCAGAGCAGCAAGCAGAAGCACTGCATTCAGCAATTTAGTAGTTGCAAATTACTCCTGCCTTTTTTTTAACCTAGAGCAAATTATCAGTATTTCCAGACTAGATTTATTTTCCTTAATCCATCAAGTGCATTGCTTTGGGGGCACTGAAAATGAGACGGGAGACTGCTAATATGACAGATGAGGACTGAAATAATTAAACAGTGCGCAGCACAAGGCTAGCGTATATCTCTTTGACTACCCTCCTTTGGAAATGCCTTAAATGCCAGTTAAATAAAGACCACTTAGTGGTGAACACTGTTCAATACCTCTCTTCCTTTTGGCAATTTGGTCTCATCAATGCCACTTTAAAAAATAAAGAATTAATAGTCTCCTACCATAAGACTGAACATAATTGATGCTATTTGGTTCTTTAGTTCACTGGTTAGCCTTTTGTTACATGATATATATATACATATATATATATATATATATATATATATATATATATATATATATATCCTTTTAGAGATGTGAGATAAAATTCTTCATAAGAATTTGTAATATGGAAGAAATGAAATATTCTTAAACTCATTTACTTACTACTTCATTCATTCAATAAACAAGCTCTCATGTTGTGAGGAATTGAGCCCCTAAATAAGTAGTCACACCAGAATGGATGCATATGCATGGTTCCCAAAGACAGAGCACTTAAACCAGCAAAAGATCCTGGGATGGTCTTTCTGGCAGAGATAGTGAATAAACTAGAGGCATCCAGGTGATGGGTAAGATGAAGAGAAGCATAGGTAGGTTGAGGTGTAAGATGAGTGAAAGACATTTCTAGAAGAGAAAGAGGGCCATTTTCCAGGCCTCGTGGTGCAGGCCTATAGTCTCAGCACTTAGGGAGACTGAGGCAAGAAGAGAACTGCACATATAAAATCAGGAGGGCAGAGCTAGAAAAAGACTCAGAAAGAAATTCAAAACACATGGAAATTTGAAATGACAAATATACATACCGAAATTAAAATCACATTGGTCTAGATTTTCAGTTGACAATATTTTAGAGGTGTCACCCAAATTATCACCCATTTGAGGGATAAGAGGTGATATGAGTGTGGGCTTGCTTTTCTTCTGATACTTTGGGCTTGTATTTGCAAATAAGTATAATTACACTACTTGAAACTCCGTGTGCAGGTCAAACATATTTTTCTTTATCATGCTTTCTTTCATTCAACATGCACTTGAAAATGTTTTATGTTAGCATCTGTAAGATCACCTCTTTGTTTAGAATGATTGAAGATCTCGTAGGCATTTTTTATAGTTGCCAAAGATTTACTTGGATAGCTACAAGAAAAATTTTTAAATATTTATTCTTTTGGTAAATTCTGATCTTATAGATTTTTATAGGTTTTCAATAGAGCTCTACATCCTCTGTAGGCATATTTGTACCTAGTCTTGTAAGCAGGAAAATATAGCTGGGTTAAAATTCACACACTCTTCCAACATTTTAAATGCTAAACCTAATAAAACAGTTCTATCAACAAAGTGTGATGTATAAAAACCCTCATTTTCTCATACTGTTGCAAAGATTGGGTCTTAAAATCTTTACATTTTATATAACTGTATGAACTAAATATGATATTTTAGTGAAGAAATTGTGCTTTAGCTATTTTATTGACCAAACTCATTCACTGAGGTTAAGCTGCTAAAGGCAGGCTGGGTCAGAAATAAGGACCAATTTGTTAAAATTTCTGCCTCTCATATTAGACGTAGACGAGAGTTGAATATTGTAGATATTGAGGTCTACTCTCAAATTATAACATACACAATGCTGAAAAATAGTCACATGTTTGACTTTCTGTACTATAATCAGTAAGAAAGTTTTTATTATTTAAAGTCCTTAGTTTTGTACTGAGTATAATCTCATTATTATGTATAAAGTCATAAGCAGCTACTTCATTCATCAAGTTTTGCAAAAGAGTTTGTTGTTTCAAACAGCAATGAAGGTACAACTGTGAATTTCCCCTTTTTAGAAGGAAATTTTACTATGAATCTTTGTAAATGCTTATTGAGTAATACACAAGTGACACTTTATTACGGTTTTCAGTTTTAAAAACTTAATCAGTATTTTATTTATGAGCAAACAAAAAATAGAATGAAAGGACAAGCACTTAGGCTCCAAGCTGTTTGCCTTTGGCAAAGGGGATCATGTTACTTTACACTTTTGTCCAGAAAGAAATGAAAAGCAAAGTCATGCAGAGAAATAATGCATACTATTTCTACATTATACTATATTATACTGTAAAATATAATAATTTGTTAATATGAAGGGATTCCCTGAGTCATGTCTAGAACAAAATAGTAATATCCACAGTCATGACCATCATTAGCCTACAATTAAAACCTGAGACAAGACTGTCATGGAAACTTAAGGCAAATAAAATTGATATTTTTCAATTCTAAACTGCATAAGCTACAGACAAATCTTGACTTACATGACATGCACATGAGTTTTACCATCGATGATTTTTCCTATTTAAGTTTCTGACATGTCTTCATTGCTGTGTGCATGTTAGCAAACTAATGAAGCAAAAATTATTTAAATTTAAATTGTAAGATATGAGATAAAGAGATCTGGGTTACTGCTGCATAAGAATGTAATTACTGATAACGATTAGGTAGCCTGTGTGGTAAGGGACTAGAAAAAAGAGTTTGAAAGTTTTCACTGCAAAGAAATCATGAACATTTGAGGAGACAGATATTGTCCTGGCCTAAACATTATAGATACACATATCAAAACATCACATGGCGCCCCTATAATAAGCCCAATTTTTATGTTACTTCTTTTTTTTTTTCTTAAGTATATCTGGAGAGAGTTGCTGATGTCAGGATATATTGGCATCCTGCAAATTGTTAGGTATTTACAAAGTAGAAAAAGTATTTATGAATATTTCTTAGAGTTTAAAAACACTTTTTCCTATTTCCCAGAAACTGGGTTCTTTCTAGTTTTCTGGAATTGCTATGAAGCTATCTAAGGCTTTATCAGTTTAAGATTATTTCAAAAATGTAAGACCTGAAGTCTTATGAAAGGAGAAAAATTCACATGCAATCTTTTTGACAAATACAATATTTGAATGGATGAAGCCTATTTCCTCTGCAGCAGATAAGGTAACTTAAACTAATGATGATACCTTCTATTTTGAAGTCAAATAATTGTTTCTTGTGGTTATAGATATTCAGCTGTTCAATGCTGCCTCTATCACCACAAATCACCATAGAAATGGTGAGCACAGCCCATTCATTCTTCTACTTATATTTTAGGCATTCTCTTAACAAATGTATCGGCTCTTTTTAATATGTTGGAAATGATTTTAAACAATTTGTTCTAAGAGTGAACTTCAAAATTTTCAAGCCCTAAATTTCTCAAGTCCTGCCTGGCTTTTACAGTCCTGTGTTGCAGCCTTTCCACCATGGCATTATTTTAATGAACACTTTACCTACCAAAAGATATCCTCAACATGTTTAGTTTCATTAATCTTCCTTTGTGCCCAAAGACATCCCAAGTATAATCTGGCTCTCATATAGGATTTTTCCCGAACATATGCAGATTGTTTCTAGGTCTTCTCGAATATTCTTCTTTGCTCACTCTTCTTGCTGTATAATATCCAGCTGTTGTAAAATAAAGTGCCATAAAATGAACTGTTCTATTCTTATTTTTAAGAAAAATTCCACGTGTCTATTACTCCAGGAATGCAATTTTCTGTTGTAGAGTGTGAATATACTATCGTGAGGAAGGCAGCAGTTACAGCACTGCCGCTGAGTGTTTTCAACTATGAAAATACTTTTGTCCATCACAAAGGGACAATGAGGTGAGACTGAGAAGCTGAATGTATCTACTGCAGAATGGTGACAGGCATACGGATGAATTTATCTTCACTTTCTGATTCCGATTCACGTCTTATTGTGTGCTATTTGCTTGATTAGCCTGAGAGAGTAGGGGACTCCTGAGTTCAAACAGTTCACACTCGGCCATTTTCTACTGCTGCTCAATGCTCCTGGTTTCAATTTTTGACGTATTTCATGGATTCTACTTTCATGGCTCCTTGGAGGAAAGTTTTGGGCAATCTGTCACACAGGAATACTGAGCTGTCAGCCTTTATATGCACAAAACATTTAGTTGCCAGCAGGTATTATTCATGTGTATATGTGTGTGTATATATATATACATATATATTAATATATTGCATATCTATACATATTAACACATATCATATGTGTGTAGGTGTAAATATTTGATATGTGTTTGTGTATTTACAAATGTGTGTATATAAATAGATAAACACACACACATTCATATATAAATAGTGCCTCAACTATGAAAGAAGAACAACTGCTCTAGGCTCTCGGACAGCTTCACAGAAGTTCCAAGAAAACAGAAAGAACCCAGTTTTTGAGATAAGAGAGAGAATGTTTTAAAACCTGGAATATTTGTAAAGACTTTTTGTTACTTTGTAAATACCTAACAATTTGCAAAACCCCTACCTCTACTAACAGTGGCAACTCTCCCCAGACACACCCTAAGAAATATAAGCGAGTTGATCTAGTTTCACCTGTGTAGAGAAGCTTGCCTACTGTGATATCTATGTCATTTTAGCCAGATTAATAATGTCAGATTGATATTGGAATATTATGACCCTGAAAATAGGAAGGTTAGTTCAAATTGTTCCTACACGAAATGTGATTTAAAAAGATAGAAATCCCTTCTCAATTTTTAAAAATGTATATATATTGTATAAATTATATTACATATTTAATATATATTATATTTGTATTATACGAAGTATACCCATATACATACACACGCACACATATATGTACCCATGCAGTTAATGCTTATGGCCAGATATTTGTTATTAAATAAAATTTAAAGTTTTCCTTGGGGCATTTCCAACTTGTTGCAGGATATTTTTCCTCTCTTTAAGTGAATTCTGCATCAGGCAGGCACGTTTTTACATTTTTATTAATGCAATTGCCTTTATCCCACCTTCCCTTCATTTTCAGATTTATTACTTTGAATGCTGATCACTCTGGCTGTTTATTCTTTTCCAGCACATTTAGCATTGAGTCAAGAGGCTGTCATTTCACATTCATTCTCTAGCACCATTTCAAGCCCTTTGACCCTTCTTGAAATTGCTAACTCCCCAGGGCACAGAGGTGGTGGCAGGGACTGCAGCAGATGACAAGGTGCTGAACGTTCTATTGCCTTCATTAGCTACTTGGCTGTCAAGGCCTTTATTTCTATCCTGGGTTGACTGAAGTTAGTTAGATTTGAATAGCTTGAAACATTTTGCAAGAAGCAAATTAATAATCCTTGAAGACAATTATGACTAGCTGTGAATATGTTTATTGTTTTAAGTTTTGCTAGTTTTCACATTAAAAACTAAAGCTGAAATTTTATCTTGTTATTCAATAACCCTGCAAGTATCATTATACAACAATGATTTATGTTAAGTGGTGTGGTCAAAAAAAAAGTTGAAAGAAAAATTTTAGGTAATTTTTACCAACATTTTCCTCCAATGAACCTTCTTCTTTGTTACAGTTTTGGTCTGGAAGGTCCTCCAAAGGTCTCATGTATTTGGTTGTTTTGGAACACAAAAGAGCTGTTACGAGACGGGATCTGATTGAAAGAGGCAGAACACCGGGGCCTGGCCCGGAAAGGTACAAGCCCACTCTTTCTCGCTCCCTTGGCTTCCTGTCTATCATGCCATGAATCGCCTTTCTTCTGACTATGCCTCCACCATGTGCTTCCATCATCATGCCTCCTGAAACTGTGAGCTAAAATAAATCTTTTCTCCTTTAATTTGTAGATGTCAGATATTCTGTTCCAGAAAGGAAGACACCCTCCTATAATCTCCCACTGATAATGGGTAGAACCTGTGCTTACAGGGAAATGTCAGACCCATGTTATGCTGCATTATGTGAACATAAGATCTTGCAAACTCCAGAGGCCTTCTGATGGTAGTTTGCAGGAAAACACAGACCTAAATCTCACAAAACAAAGAAACCAAATCCTGCCAACAGTAAAAGAGTCAGGTTAGTGGTGGAATTTCCCCATTGTCATCACACACACACAAAAAGAAATCAGCTTTGAAAAAGTGCTGATTTCACTTCAGGAAACCCCCCAAAGTGGCCCACTTATGTTGTACTTCACATGTGATGTACAGAACTGTGAACCAAGAAACAGGCATTAAGCTACTAAGCTTATGACTCCAGGTTGCTTAACTGTGGAAACCCTCTTCAACTCCTTCCTCATATTATTTTAACTTGTTATTTTGTTTTTCGTCATAAAAATAATCCTTTCTTTTCTTCAGATATCAACTTAGAGAAGTACTTTTTGTCCCAATTCTAGTTTCAGGTGTTTTAAATTTTAGTGAATGTGAGACATTTCTCTAATGTTGATACACTACTGGATTTCACATAGTTAAGCTGGGTTTCAAAGTTCCCTTAAAACTGGAAAGGAAAGGAAAAAAAAAATGTGCCCTTAAAATTTCTGGTTTAAAAAATTATATTTAAAAATAATGAAACTCTATATCTTGGTTGGAAAGGACCTATTAATATAAAATTTAACTCTGAATATGAGACTAAAAGTAAAAAGGAATGTAATTAAAAGCAGTTTAGCTAAGAAGAAATCACAAAGAAGGAAGTTGTAATTGGAGAAAACAGTTTATGGCGAATGATGCTTTTGAGGATGCCGTCTACTAACTTCCTAATGGGGAATTCCCAAGAAAGGCTTCGGGGGAAATGCTGCTTAACTTACAGTGGAGATATTTATATTGAATAGAGGCCAGAAAATAATGGTATAGGGATTTAGAGTATTCATTTTGTTTTGTTTTCCTGATGAAGTGAAAATAGAGTAATTTCAGTTTACACTGAATACAAAACCACGCAATCTCCCAAGTGATAGGACCTATTTCTGGTTGGTTGGCTAATCTTCTTTCAGTTCAACAGCAAATGCTTTTATTTTGTGAAAAAAAAGATAAATAAAATCCATTCTTATTTCCAGCTCCAGCTAAGTTTTGATTTACTTTAGTAAAAGAGCTGTAAGGAAAAAATAGAATTTTGCAATTTATCTAAGAAATTTTAAATTTAAATATATAGCAATTTACTAATGAGGCCAAGACTCAGTTTCTGCAGATATTAGCCCTGGGGAAAATTGCAGCATCTTGCAGGACAGCAGAGAGAAGAATCTTCTAGTGAATAAGAAAAAAGAGCTTCTCGATGTACTCATCAAACATCTTGAAATGTGCATCAGAAAATTGGTAGAAGGGTAGAAAAACTTTTCTTAAAAAAGAGTCAGTCTAACTTTTAGAGCTATTGTTTGGAGTGATCATATTGCATTTACTTAGAAATGTATAATGCTATTTTAATTAGGAAAATTATCATATAATCTACTTTTCAAAAATACTTTTGGAAAAAACATGTATGTATATATATTTGGTGTAAACTAGAAATCATCACAGAGAGAAAGCAGCACACAATTTCTACCAATTTACAATACACTGGCATGACTTTCTTAAAAAAAAAAAAAACTACTCATCTTTTTTTCCTACCAACTTTACTATTTACTGCTTCAAAATTCAAAATACTATTGCATTCATCAAGTGTCAA
This sequence comes from Ctenodactylus gundi, assembly GCA_004027205.1. Taxonomy (NCBI): domain Eukaryota; kingdom Metazoa; phylum Chordata; class Mammalia; order Rodentia; family Ctenodactylidae; genus Ctenodactylus; species Ctenodactylus gundi. The sequence goes on along the minus strand of PVKB01002230.1, from coordinate 162,901 downwards.
CTGAATGAATTAATTAGATAAGATTTCTGTTTTTATGTAGCTACCACTACTTTTCTCTTTTTTCCTCCTCTTTTATTATTTTTATTGTCATCACTTTTGGTAATAATAATTATTATTATTGTTGTCATCATAATTGCACTATAGCCATGATCAAAAGTTAATTTTGATGCATATTACAACACACACAAAAATTGACTCAATTGGAAAAGAAAATGCAAATTCAAAAGTATAAAATTAATAGAATAAAGAATAAAAGAAAATCTCTGTGCACTTTAGGGTAATAATGTATCCCTATGTAAAACACCAGAAATAGTATCAATAAATGAAAAAACAACTTAACTTTTTCAAAGTTAATAACTTGTGTTCTTTCCAAATTTCATTGTGATAATTAAAAAAATGTCAGAGACTGGGAGAAAATATTCTCTAGTTACATGGCTAATAAAATACTTCTTCTAGAACAAATATGTAAAATAAATAAATCAGTCCTGGCACAGCAAAAAAAACAAACAAACAAACAAACAAAACAATCCAATTAAAAATGATTGCATACTAACAGAAACTTCACTGACAGAGGTATACTGACAGTGAATTCCTACGTAAAGGATGATTAACACCGTTACTCTGGCATGAAACACCAATAACACACTAACTAGAATGTTCAAAATCAGAAAGTATAATCATTTCAACTTTGTGTGTAGAATGCGAGGAGCTTGCATGTAACCCTGGAAGAAATACAAAATGGTGCACACACTGGAAAGCAGTTTGGCAGTTTCTTTCAAAACCAAGCTCCCACCTGCCACGTGATCACACCTATATTCTACAAGGTCAATCAAGAGGAATGAAAGCCTGCTGTTAAAGGCTTGTATACAAATGCCCTTTGCAGATTTAATTGTAGAAATCACAGATCGAAAGATAATACCATACCATTTAACAGGCCAACTCATATATAACAATCCATAAACAGAATGCTACTAAACTATAACAAGAAATCAGCTATTGGTACACTGAGCAATACTGGTAAATCATAAAATAATCATGTTAAATGACACATATGCTCTATGTCTACTTCTAAAGAGAGTTCATGTGGTTCAGCTTTCTCAACTGGCCTGTTTTCAAGTGAATGAGGCTTATTATGTGAATTGTACCTTATTAAAACTTTCTTTTGGGAAATAAGTTCAGCTCAAATTCTGTTGTTTATCCATATTTATCCAAGCTCCGTGGCTTGGGAAAATTGCTTACCTACCTCATGCCTCCGTTTTCTCATGCTCAGAATGGGTTATAGTCAAATAGGAGGGCTAGCACCCCAAATGTCTGTCTGGGGCCTTGTATAAAGTCCCTTAATCCTACCCATAGTCATTGCTCTTTGGATCTCTATCACCTTAGCTTCTCCTCATTTTGAACTTAATAATATTTCACAAATAATATTCTTTATCTGTCTTCACTGCCCCACCTGCCCATGGCATTGTTGTTTATACATATGACCAATTTACAAATTAAACATCTTTGGTTGATGACACATTTACAATGAAAAGTCTACATATTGTTTTTATGTTTTTTTTATGCTTAGAATATGTGGTACTTATCAAAAACTACAACCTAAGATTTTTCAATCAGATTTAGAACATTTCCCACCATTGTCTCTTTTGCTTTTTTACCTGTTCACTCTTCCCAAACCTTGCTTGCTTCATTCCTTATAGTTTAAAACTTGCCATTGTGTGACATCCATCATTGAGTCCCATCAGAGAACATGGACTTTATTTTCAATTGTTACGTTTATTTTTCTTGATCCTGAAATTTAGATATTTTCACTGATTTGTATTTCAGTTCGCTAATCTATTCTTCTTATGCTTAATCTGCCTTTATACCCATTCATCATATTGTTAATATCAAGCTTTTAAAAATTATGACTTAGAGTTGATATTGAAACAAATTTTAATTCTTTGCAGAAATTGTCTATTTAGATATTTTTATAATAATAATACTTGACATTTTCCCTAAATCTTGATCTAATAATATGTTAGCATTTGAATCCCCTGTTGACTTTATTTTATTGTGTGTTATGTATTGGTCACTGATTTGTGTTCTACAACATTTCTGATGACTCGCATATAAAATTCTGGACACTATATAAAACATATGCTCATGATTACTGTTTTGTACTCCAAAATGATTATATCTTCTAGGCAGATAGAGTCAAAGTAAATCACCTCAATTCACCTACATCCAATTTGTCCTCTGTTAGAGTACACTTTAGCCTTTCCAAGTGTTACCGATATGGCCAGGATTCTTAATAAAGCATTTACTTCTTGGTGAATTTTTAGTGGTAGTTTTGTCCATCTTCTTTATGACACAAGCTTTTTTTTGTTTTCTTTTAAAGAATATCTGATTATTCTGCTTATATATTTAACCTCTTAGCAGCTGCTTTTTGATTCTGCTCTCACAGTTTGGCTGTGCATATCTGTAATTTAGGAGGCAGCAGTTGTCTTCAGGGAAAACTGATTCTGGAATATTCAACTCACTTCAATGATTTTAATACTCTCTAAGGTCTTGGTTTCTCAAAGTTCTTAAAATTATAGTATTTTACTGATGCTTCAAACTGTTCTTTCAGGAATTTATCTAGTGGGCATAGGCCCACCTGGTAGAAATGTAAAGCTGGCTATTTTCCATTGTCATATGTGTGTGTGTGTGTGTGTGTGTGTGTGTGTGTGTGTGTAATTGTGCCACTTACTGTGTGGCAATGCTGACCATTAAAAATATTAATATTAAAACTCAAGTACCCATAATAAATAAGTAAAAGGTAACAGGTAAAATTAAATTTGAAAATACATGCACTTAATATTAAATATACTTAAATGTTACTATTTCAACATATATCTCCAAAATGTGTCTTTAAAACTTTTGTCCATTTCCATTTACCTACAAAAGTCTGGTGCTTAGCAACTTGAGTCAAGGTCAAAAGGTAAAATATCACACGGTTTCTTTAATATAAGAAACCTAGATACAGGCATTCTCTGGAATGAAATTCAATGCCTATGATAGTGGGAGTGGGAGGGGCTGAGGAAGGGTGCAGATGGGCCACTGAGGGAGGGGGAAGGGATTGTAATGTGATATATATGTGTACAAAATACCCTAGCTCAATGTAACCATTGTATAACTGTACCTATCTGTGTCTTCTGTATGTCTCTCTCTCTCTCTCTCTCTCTCTCTCTCTCTCTCTCTCTCTCTATATATATATATATATATATATATATATATATATATATATACTTCTTTTCTTCTCAGTTTTTATTGGCCTTATTTCAAGTGCTTGAGGGCCAGCCTCAGTGAAAAATACACACCTAACATTTCAGAATATTCAAGGATATGATGGATATATTCAAGATATGATGGAACTAAGAACAAATGTACATTATATGGTGAATTCATACTTTGATTGACCTCCTCTTGGAATCAAATATATCTCTATTTACTTGTACAAAGAATATTTCACCATGTCAAGTAGATAGATTCTTTTTAACAGATCAGTATCAATTACTCCAGCCTACTTCTGAGATATAGTCTAAATTACAAGATTCATTTGAAGGTAGAATTCACTTTTCCTGCGCTGGAGCCTCAAAGATGAAAACCTCCTTTCTCCATCCTGAAAGTCAATATTCAGATTTGTAACTTCGACTGCATCAATCATATGTCCGTTTAAGAACTCAGTGAATTAAGTATAAAAATGTTTTAAAAATATTGTCAGAATGTTCTAAAAATATTTCCAGAAATAGCTCTGAGCACAAAAGGGCGACTCAGCAGCGACCTTGCGCCTGTCGTGTCATTCTGACCAGACATTTTGGGCCTTGAAAGTGTCACTAAAATTGCCATTTCCTAGGCTTACTTTGGTCCTGTCAGTGCTCAGACTTTTTCCACAGATTTGTGGTTCCCAGAGGTTTTGAGAATCCGTGTTTCTACTCCTTAGTACAACATACTTGGAATGTGCACCAATTTAGAAGCCTAGTGATCTGGGGGTAAATTGTGGCTTTCTTACTCATTAGCAACCAAGAGTTAGACATCGTTGTGTGTGTGTGTGTGTGTGTGTGTGTGTGTGTGTGTGTGTGTGTGTTTGTATTCTCCTCAGTTTCATCCCCTACCAAGAAGCAAGTACATTTGTATGCAAGTTCTGGGCTCTGATGTAAGCTCAATGATACTGTGATACTGTGTAGGCAAAGAATTGTAACATGATTTCCGTAATAATCCTTTGATATGGGCTTTACACTTTATACTTTCCTAAACACAGGTATTGACTCTGAGAAGTTAGATGATTTTCACACCTAGCTGGTGTGTTCTCAATTATGTGTTTTATTTTGATTGTCAGTCTATTTTTCTAGACAAGGATTATAATGCATCATTGGATAATCCTTAGTTACTTGGTCTTCAGTTTGTAAAATCATTCTGCCATTATCAAAAACATTCTTGATATTTTCACAAAGGTGAGCCAAGCCTCAAGAATGCACACCTCAAAGATTTATTTTATTTCACTGACATCATTACTTTTTAAATCTCCCTTTCATCATCTCCAGTTTTTTATATTCTTCCCTCAAGTCTGGGATCATAAATAATTCAGTAACTATAAACAATCCATCATTTAATTATCTTTCATCCAAAGGAATTCTGGAAATTTGCTTTAGGTGATTTTTAAGGAGAGAATCATGATTAATTTTTTAACAGAATGACTTCTAAATTCTTGTAATTTCTGGGCCAGCCAAAGCAAACAAAATCGAGTTGAAATAGGCACTTTTTCTAATGCTACTCTTAGACTTTTCTGGAGAGTTGACTGATAGACCTTATTCAATAGTGTTAACTGCCCAGGGTAGAACTAAACAGTTCCTTGAGCTAAAACATTATGTATCTAAAATTGTACACCTTTTAATTCAATAAATGTCATCTTTTCTTCAGATTTTCTGAAAACCAACAGTTGCATTATATAGCTATGGAACTTTGCTGGTCTAGACTTCCTTTGATACCACTAACTTCTAACCATAATGATTCAACAGTTTTCTTCTCCATTCTTTAAATCAGCTAAAGACCTTCTCTTTTCATTTATCATTATCATTAGATGGCATTCCTTGTTGTTTATGCTCTGAAGTGATTTAATTTAAGTACAAAGTATTAACTTCGCTGTTGCGCTCATACTTTAACCAGATATTTTTTCACCTACTTTTTGTCTTTGCCAAATAAGCTTCATATGAAAGCTAAAAGGCCATTCTGACTATCTCCAAGCACCATCGTTTAAAAAAAAAATAAAAGCAAAAATAGACCTCCTACTCTTTGGATGGCATAGTTGACCCTCCATGTTCCTTTCCTGTAATACTGTTTCAAGTTTATTCTAGTGTTGGATGACTAACAATGGTGACCCAAAACTTTTGCCAAGTAGGAATCAACTTGTTTTCTCATCTATTATTTAAAATTCATGACACTTATAGTTAAGAAATAAAAACTAATCATTGTTTTTTTCTTTTTTCATCAGTTTGAAACTATATACTTGGTCTTAAAGAAAAATTACGAGCATAATACATAAGTGATAAAGAAAAATATCAACACCTACCAGCTGCAAAACCTTCTAGCATGATGATTAAACTTTCCCATGGGCTTCAAACTAATAGAATTTATGCAAAACGAAAAAAGGCTTTCTAACACGAATTTTAAAATCACTCAGCATCCCATGAAAACATCTGGATAAATGACTGGGAGAATGGCTACCGGCTCAGTGGCCAGCTTTCTCCTCCTAATCCTGACCCCTATAACTGACTGTGTGCTGGACATCTAAACCTGGTCATCATCAAACTTAAAAGTAAATTAACTACCTTATCCTGAAAATTGCCTATCCTCTGGGACTCCTGTGGTTTCCCTTTCATTAAAAGATGCTACTATCTGTGCAGTTGATCAAGCCTAAATTTGACTCTTCGGCCTATACCGTGACTCACATTTAGTTAACAAACAAGTCTTACAGTTTCTGCATCATAAGTACTTCTGTAATCCAACCACCTTTCTGTGTGCTCAGTAAAGGCTTACAGAGAGGTTATGCACAAATTGGAAAGCAGATTCTTAGCAGAACTTCTTACCCTCAAGTTCTTTTGCTTTTTCTCCAAAACCCTAGTATATAAATCTCTGTTCAAAACATACTATTATTACTGCCATTGCCCCCTAGGAAAGAGGAGACTACACAGTAAGGTTTACAGCTTCCTAGTATCGATGCGGCTGCTTCTTTGGCCATAGAGATTTCCACTCCTCCGGCAGCAGGATGTACTGGGGGCTCCTTGCCTCTACGTACTGAGTGTCCTTGGTACTGCTTTCCATGTTTTTGCTTCTTTGCTAGGCTCTTATTGGTCCTTAAAGTCCTCACATGGGACCTCATTTCCTCTGATATCTAGGAATTTTGTACCATTTTAATCTGATTTTAGCATAGAGTTAGATATGAAAATCTAATTTTGATCTTCTGCAAGTGGAAATCCAGTTTTCCAGGCACTATTTGTTGAAGAAGACATTATTTCTCCAACATAGTTTTTGGCTCCTTTGTAAAAGAAAAAAATCAGATGGCTGGATGTGTGTGGTTGTGTTTCTGTGTCTCTGTTCTACTCCGTTCCTCTATAATGATACATGCATACTCACATTTTAGAGTTGCCGAATTCAAAATAGCTAAGCCACGGAAACAGCCTAGATGCCCATCAGTAGATGAATGGTAGCAAAAAGTGGCTGATATACACCATGGATTGTTATTCAGACACAAAGAGAAATGAAATTGCATCATTTGCAGAAAAATAGATGGAACTAAAAACTATTATATGGTAGAAGTAATCCAGAGTCAGAAAATTTAATACATTTACACTTCTGGGGAAATCAAATAGATAAATCAGTAGATGGGAGATTACAAGAAACTAGAAGGCAGACTTTTAAGGATGGACAAAGATATTGAGAAAGGGGTGAGGAAGACAGAGGTTAAGTGATAGGTTTGAAAATGATCAATTTGTATGTACCAATTTTCCTGAATGAATCTCACTGCTGTATTGCTGACACACTAAGAAAGGGAAAGAGGGGAAAAAAGAAATGTCAAGAGGAATAAAATCAAGTTACTTACTTTGAAAAATAAAATAGCCTTACATGTAAAAAGAAAAGATTTTTTCTCTCGATTTTTCATATTGGCCAGAAGAAATAGTCATTAGATATTTTCTTTCTTCATTTCAGACCTCTGACACCATCTGTTCTGGTTTAAATAGGAAGCATCCCCTAGGACTCATCCTCTGAGTGTCTTATCCTCAGTGTAATAGTGTTTAAAATGGGACTGAATAAGGTGATTGGAGCCCGAAAGCCATCATCACATGCCTGGCTTAACCCACTGATGTGTTCATTCACTGGATGGGCATTATTAGATGTGATGGAATGGAAGGCAGTAGCTGAAACAGGGTGTGGCTTCAAAGAGATTTTGTTTGTTTTTTTCATTTTTTTCTGGCTTCTTTCCTTCTTTTTCTGATTCCTGGCTTTCATGAAGTTAGCAACTGTCCCCTCCACCCCATCCCCTTCTGCCATGGTATTTCTGACTTGAAAACAGTTCGCCATAGACTGAAACCTCCAAAGCAATAAGCCAAAATAAATCTTAGATATGCCAGGTATTTGTCCCACTAATAGAGAGATAATTACCATCTTATAATTTAATGACCTCTTCAATGTTAGCTATAAATATGTCCAGAGAGATACAGAGAGAGGAAAACACACACACACACACACACACACACACACACACACACACACACACACAGAGAGAGAGAGAGAGAGAGAGAGAGAGAGAGAGAGAGAGAGAGAGAACCACCCACCTTAAGAGTTCTATCCTCTGGATTACTTTCATAGTGTTCACAGATTTGAAACTACGCATCTTTCTTTTTGCCAAAGTCCAGAATTGGACTCCTTTTTCTGGACCTGGTCTGATGCCTGTTCACATTTGACACTCATTCTAGAGGACAAATAATTGGCATATATTATTATTTACATGTATTATTATTATTTACATGACATGACATTTTTTATTTTTTCACAATAACCTGGAGAATCAGATATTATTGATATGTCTATATGCATATGTATAAGGAGACTGAATCTCATAAAGAAACTTGCTCGATATGAAGTAGTTTGAATTTGAACTATTTTGCCCAAAAATGATATATTCAACCACTGGGTACCTTACCTCCAGAGAACATCCATTACAATGAAAACATGTATTTTTTGTAAGAAGTGCATCTCTAGGAAGATTTGCATAATGTCATAATATGAGTAATATCTTAATGAACAATGGATATGTACCTGAAAGAAATAAAGACAGAGTTGTGATATCAATGCAAACTTTAAAGGCCAGGAGAGCCTGGAGCACAGTCTTTCAAGCTTAAAAATACAACACGTGTCTTGCTGTATCCTATCCAGCAAAATCGCCCCTGAAAATTGAAGGGGAAGTAAAATTACTTCATGATCCTTAAAGAAATACGCAACCGCTATCCCAACATTACAGAAAATACTTGAAGCAATCATTGAGAGAGAGAGAGAGAGAGAGAGAGAGACAAGCAGCACCAAAGAACACGGAGGAAAGGAAACATCTAAACAGAAAGTGTAACAAAGTATAAGCATTAATCATTTGATTGTTGTCTTATTAAAACAGTACTAACTTTCTCACAAAATTTTTGAAACTTCCCCTCTAATTATTATTTTCATTCATACATTGGTTTGCCAAACAAAATAATTATATTCATTGTAAGGAACTGGTATGAAATCTTAATTTGTGATCCTTTTTTGATGTGTGTGATGTGCACAGGTGTTTAAGGGTGGGGTGGCAGAGGCAGTGGTTTTGACTTGGCTTATTGTTAGTTTTAGAAACAGTCAGAGCTGGTAAATAAGTGGTTCTCGGGGGTATTTCCCCTGAAGCTGTCATTGAGTGGCAAAGATAAAGGATCACATGGCCTTGGTTCATTGGCTAAGAGCTCAGTCAGCTGTGAGTTCTATCTATGACTCTTGAATTTTAAGTCTCAATGTCATGCTATAGAACTAAATTTATAATAATGATCTTATTCATTTTTTCCTCTCCTCTTTAGGAAAGAATTCTTTAAAAATTCTGAAATAACTAAGTATGCTAATAAGTAAGCATTTATTTCATCTTTGATATAAGTTTAGCCTAAAAAATCTGATGAAGTAATAATAACCCGAATGTCTTCTGTATGGCAACACAACTGATAATAGACAAATCGAAGAAGCCAATATGCCTAAGTCCAGATGACTGGACAAAGAATATTTGTCAGGGTACATTCACAATGGAGTATTACTCTGCAGTTAAGAATGACACATTTGAGTCGTTTTTAGGAAAATGGATGCATCTTGAGGCCACCATGCTCAGTAAAATTAGTCAGACCCAGAAAGTTAAATATAATATGGTTTCTGTGATATGAGAGGAGCAAACCATAAAAAAATTTTAGAGACAAAGAAGAAAGTGAAAAGATGGATTTTGTGGTGAGAGGGCGAGAATGAGAGAGGTGCTATAAGAAAATAAAAACAAAAGAACCCAGTGAAGATGAGGAGTTGCGGGGGAGGTATGGGAGGCCCCAAAGGGAGGCAGGGAAGAGATTGTAATTTTGAAGTGGTATATATGCGCACAAAATACTCAAGTTCAATGTAAATGTTATGTTTCATATATATACATATATAGTAATAAAGAGGGGAAATTAAAAAATAAAAAAGGATCCTTTTCACCAGAATCTTGCCAGAATTCGGTGCTGTTTGAGTTCTTGATACAGGCCATTCTCTCTGGGGTAAGATGATACCTTATTGATGTTTTGATTTGCATTTCTCTAATGGCCCTGCCAGATTTCTTTATTTCCTGTCACCAGCCCTCTCATCAATCTGTTTCTCTTTTTATCTACTTTGAAAGAAGAAAGATCTGGATTTCTTCATGCTTTTTAAAAAATTCTGATTACATTTTTAGACAGAAAATATGTCTTTTTTTCCTCCTCTGGGTTATTTCCAGAAGATGTCCTCAAGGCTCAAACATCTAAAGTGGAATATTGAAGTGTTTCCTTCAGGGCAGCTTTCTCTCTAAAGGGAACTCTGAGCTAGTTGTTAACATTAGAATTTATTTTTTCTGCCACCTTTGCTTAAAGTATAAATCAATGAAGGCCTTTAGGGACTTAACACCTACAAGAAAAGGTGTATGTGACATGGAAAAATATTGTAATATAATTTTCTTAAAAGGTGTTGATTATGTTCTCATACACACACACACACACACACACACACACACACACACACACACACACATTCTGCTGTTTATCCAGCCAGCCAAAAGCATAGCACAATGTTAAAAAAGAAATAGTAACATCCATTTATTTCTATTTATCCTATATTCACAGAATATTCACAAGTACCTGCTTCCTCCAAACCTGAATACCCCTGCTTGAGTCAAGCCTTTAGATCTCTCTTTCAGAATAACTCTTTTATTTTACTAAACAAATTTATTTGTTTCCACAGACAGATCAAGCGAATTTTTAATTAACAAGTGTTTCAAGGAGCACGGCCATCTCCCAGGTCCACTGTAGTCAATCCCTTCTGTGGGACAATTACAGCTGTGTTTTTCAATGTGGCCAGCAACTCAGGTATTGCTTTTTCAGTTTTGTGTGCTGGTGTATGCAAAATTGTTTCTGAAACACTCTAGCCACAATATTAATGGTTATATCTTGAGGAAGAGCCAGCCACAGGCGATGTCTAACCTAGGGAGCCGTGGAAGACTTGTAAGAACTGTGGAAGTCATTCTGCTGTTGTGCTTGCACCTGGGATAGTAGCAATTTAGAAAAGCTGTGCTCCTTAGTACGTTCGTGCATATGTGAGGCACTTACATACGCACGCCTTCATCTGTAGATTTCTGTAAACACACATGTAATAGACAATCAGACTTCTGTCTCTCCTTGCCTAACTTCTTGTCACTTCTAGGCAGGAATACGGGACTGCTTGTTGCTCTGCTTCCTGCCTCTGCAACGTACGGAAAACGCGCACGCGTAACCCCACAGCCCCTCACAATCTCCTGTTTTTCTCAGAGCACTTCCCTTCAGTCTGCAGTATTCCTCCTCGGAGTCAGTTTCTCCAAGAAACTAGTTGAAACACACCGACACACAGACACATTCATCTCTGCAGAGGCCAAGTCACTACCAGGAGACGTCAGGCTGGATTAGTAAACTGATCTGTAATCCGGCCGTGGAGTGCCTGCCATGCTTTCTTTCTCAAAGACGCGTTTCCTTGTGTTTGGAGTAAGCAGCTGTGAAAGCGGCCCTGCTGTAATTCCTCTCCGAAGTCTCCCTCCTGGTGACAGCTTCCTCTAGAGCTCAACCTTCCCAGACACCTCTGCTGGAGTTTCTAAACTGGCTTCAGGAAGGAAATAGGCAGGCAGGGTTTACACTTTCACAGAAGCAGACTCATGGATAGCAAGATGCAGACTTCATATCATACCTTTCCTCTCCTTCCTATGGCAATTCCTGGGGACAAGGAATTAACTTTTCTTTTTCTTTCACGTTTGCTTCCTGTGATGTAGCAAAGGAGAATTTCATTTTTGTGCAGACCCTGGCATTACTAGCCTCGGCCACCACTACAAGCTTGTGTTAGGAGATGGGCCTCAAATCCTGTTCTCTCCCTAATGCACGATACTTCTTTTCTTTCTTCTTTTTTACTCTTTATTTTACCTTTTAAAATTCATTCTACAAAATGGTCTTTTATTTGCCTTTAGTAAAGATCACAGCACAAAGTAGCACACATAAATGATATTTGAGAGTGTATAAACAAGGAAACACAGAGAACTTGTTCTCAGTCTATGCTTGACAGAAACTGGGTTTAAGACTTAGGAGTCATGTGCATACAAATATTTTACAAACCAATAATGAGAGTCTCCCTAAACTTTTGAAGTTACTGAAACAAAATAAGGGTTCAACGTTTCATTTCTCACAGCATCTCTTACACACACACACACACACACACACACACACACACACACACGGCCATTCACATCTAGACTAGAGTTCAAATAACAAAATCGACATTGTGTTTATCTGTCTCATTCGAATCCTATCTGCAGATCAGTTTCTCAAATTACCCTGTTTCCTACAGAACTGATTTTAAAATGAGTCTCCCACTGACGTCAAGGAGCTTTCATGTCTTTAGGATGGTGATGAGGTCTAAAAATGTGCATCCCATACCCTGAAAAGCTGAAGAACGAAATCTTGTGTCACCCTAGCTCAGCGATGTTAAGATGAAACCTTGTTCCTGCTTGGGTGGGTGCTGATCGTCAAGCTCTGGGAAAGCTTCCAAAGAAGCTTTCGTGATATACTAAGAGAAAATTGGCCTCAGGCAGAACACCAAAGTTTTATATCTGCATCATAATTGAATATAATTAGTATACAGTTCTTTTTTGTGCTAGGAATATAATATGGTATACTTCAAATTTTTTATTTTGAATGAATTTTCATGCAAGGAATACAACTTAATTATAACACAACAAAAAGTAACATAAGAAGTTATGCTGAATTCAGTGTCTTCGTACCTTGGAGACGAATAAAGCTAAACAATTGGCATGGGATTAAGACGCTTTGAAAGTTCTGGGCAACATGATGTTAATCTTGAGAATAAAACACGTGCTCTCTCTCACACACAAACACACACACACAATTAATTATGGCATAAATACCACACAACTCCTTCAGAAATTCTGGAGGTAGACAGCCTTCTTTGTTGATCAAATTAAGCCTGATTACATTTCTTTTTTTTTTTTTTTTGGAAGTATCTCTAATCCGTCCAATCTCCAAAACCAAATTTTCATTGGAGTATATTTCTTTTCTACTAATTTCTTCTCTACTTTAAGAATGTGATTTCCTTTGTATGTTTTTAATCTAATTCTTTCATTCACGTCGATATGATTGCAAGGGGGCAGTTGGTAGAATGGATTTCTGAGGGAGAGTAGTGTATTAGAATTCAGCCCTGTGACTTCTCTTTCCTCTCTCACCTTAACCTTCTGATAAGACATCAGGCAGAAGGCTTTGTTCACTCATTCAAATATCCTTTTAAGCACGTTCCTCTTTTTCTTCTTTGCTGGTTTTTCCTTCTTCATTCACTTCTATTATTTTTCGGAAATTTGTTGTTATTTTTTCTTCTTTTCTATTGTGGACCGAAGTGGATCTTCTGTGGTTCTTCACACCTCCAAACTTAAAGCAGCCAATTAGTTGCACCAAAAAGTAATGTCTTTCAGTCCATCTTTTTCTTCCTCTCTCCTTCCTTTTCCTGTAGGTTCCAATGCTAATTAAGAGTTGCTTGGACTTTAAAAAGTATGAAGAATGTTCACATCTGCAATATTAGTCTTTAAACATTCCAAAGAGTTGCTATAAACTGCTATTTATATAAGTAAAAAAATAAATAAATTTAAGAGATATTCCCAAACAGGTACAGAAGCAGAAGATTAAGGAGAGATTGTATCTGTGTTTTCCTAGTTCAAAAATGTTTCAGTATCTTCTGAATTATATTGTCTTTTTCAGCTGAAAGCATCATAATATTTAGAAGACATATTGGTGTTTAGCATCACACAACATCTATAGAAACATTAATTAGCAAAATAATTCTAGAGACAGAAAACTTCTATTATATAAGGGAGTCATTAATAGATAAATACTTCAGAAAATTTTGGTTTTGAATGTAATTTTAACTCTATCATCTACCAAATCATATAAAAATTAGGACCTAAGCCTGACAGATTGGAGCCTGACTACTAGCTTTGTTTATTAAATCAATTAGGTAGTCTATGTTTCTTGCCAAAAACAAATAATTCAGGTGATACAACACTTCTTTTAGAATGACTTTTATCAGCATGACTTCTTATCACATTAGATTTTAAACACAGACACTTTCCTTGAAATAGCTGTGGAATGAATAGCTTTTCCAAAGGGTTTTGCATAATTTTAATTTGCTTTTTTATTGCTATTAATGGACCATCTGCACCTGTGGTTTTCCTATGAAATTTAAAAAGCACATACTGAGTAAATCTTGTAATTTACAATGCAGAAATATATAATTAAATAAGCCATGTCAAGTGGGATGAAAAAGCATATTGACAAAATCTAAATTCCGTAAGAATAAAGACTTGAACATTCATGGAAGATGTTCAAAAGTTGAACTTGCAAATAATAATTGGATCAGTTATCAATTGTCAGTACAATTTATTTGTCCTCAATTTGTAAAGTTTCAAGAGAGAAAATAATTACTTTTTTAAAGATTTGAATCAAAATCAAATATTTTTCTCCTATTTGAATTAAAGTTAGATATCAGACACAATACAAATCATAAAACTAATTTAAATTATTAAATAATTACTTGTTAGTTCATTTTCAATTGATAACATTTTGGGGTATAACCGAAATCTTGAGGACAAAGTATGAGTCATCCTATTAGTTATAATTTTAATTTTTTCTGAGTCTTTTTGTCATCTTCTAAGGTGTTTTGAAGAATTTTGTTCAAAAGATTCTGAGAATCTCTCCTCCACCCTGTACTTGGCGATACTACTTTATATGTATTTCACTCATTCCTTCATAGGTAGCAGCCTTTGACACAACCACACATTCACCATAGTTTCCAGTTATGCTGGGAAATGCCATTACTGGGTATGCTTGTGCCAGTCCTTAACCCTTAAACATATGTGACTTGCTACTGAAAGAGATGGAAACAGAAGAGGTATGGAGAATTGTTGACAATAATCTGTTCCCTTGTGTGCTCTTTTCCACACACATAGGACATATTCATTAACCTCGATACATTTAAACATGCCTTATACATTTTCTACTTTCTAGATCCCAAGTATTTTACTGTTGTTCAGTCTTTTTGCAACCCTTCTTTTGTAAACAAAGAGATTATTTTTACCAATGCATTCTAGCAATATGCTAATTGAAAGTAATGACTGTATTTATTCTTATTAATATAACTTTTTAAGGTAAAGATTTGCTCATATTCAAGGCAAAAAAACTTTATATTTTTCATGAATTATTTGAAATGAATACAATATTATTTTTTCACCAACACATGTTATTTTTAGTTTTAGAGGTTGGCCTTTCATTTGGCTACTGGTGCAATGTTAAAACTTTCACCTTTATATTTATTTAGTTATTATCAGGCATATAAGTGGTCAGGTTTCCAAATACGTAAATGGTTTGTTTAAGAAAATGTGTGCTGTTTAAGAGAAGAATTATCAAGCAAATATTAAGGTAACAAATGATTCTTTCTTTGATAGATCTTTGCTTATTTTTTCCTAAGTAATAAAATCTTATACATATGTACTTCAGTTGGAATGTTTCTTGTGGATTTATTTTTGTTTCTAGATTTAGTCCAAAGCTCTTAACCATCTTTTGCTTCTGACTTACTTCACTAAGCATGATGTTCTCTAGTTTCTTCCATCGAATGGTCTCTCTAATATGAGAGACCCAGATCACAACACCTAGTGAACTTAAGAGGAAAGGCAAAGTGAAATAGAAGAGTAGGGTGGGGGAGGAGGGAGGGTGGGGTGGGTTGGGGGAGGGACAAAAGGAGAGTGGGAAAGCCCTTGTCACCTTGACAAGATGCGTAGGTGCACGAAGTGCTCAACTCCATTGTAAACCTTGAATTTTGCACGTATACATATGAATAAAATGTGGGCGGGGAAAAAAAGCTCTTAACCACTTCAGCTTAAATTTCTAACAATTCATCAAACTTCCTGTGAATCGCTTACCTATTATAAATAATTTTGTTACCCTAGTAATGTCAATTGTAGACTTCTTCCTTTATCCTCTATTATCTGTGTCACAATCACAGCTTTTAAAGCTGTCTTCTACAAAACATCAGGATTGTACAAAGAAGTCAATGCAGGAAAGAGACAAGGGACTGGATTTCCCTGGGCTCTTAGCTTTCTAAGTCCACTTTACAGATAAAAGCAAGACCTTTGCTTTTGTTATGTATTAGAGCTTGGCTGATTATTTTTCTCAGAGTAAAATTTCTACTGCTTTAGACGTATTTAAAAATCACAAATCTAAGAAGTTCTATACTATTACGTTTAACTTCCTATAATTATCTTCACCTCTTAGAAAAATTAAAAGGAGGAATTAGAGTCAAGTGCAGTTTCTTGTGCTAGGATCTCAATTAATACTCTTTTTGATTGTCTCCAAAAAAATAAAAATAAAAACAGAGCTAACTTTCCATTTTATTCTTTGAGAACTAGGCATAAAACTAATGAGAAACATACTATCACTATCTTCTTCTTTCCAAAAGCCTAATGCCTACCTAAAAGCTAGATGAGCCACTGGTACTTGATTGAACTGGTAGGTGAAGTAGTGGAGATCAGGCTGCACTTGCAATGGAATAATGCCAACCTCTGGCTCATATCTAGTTGTATAAAAATGTCCCTCCCGCTACACTTGAAAGTCCCAACCACTGAGTAGGTTCTTAGTCCTGTACTGAAATGATCAATCACCTTGAGTTATTTTTTATCTAGTTTCTTGAAAACATTGTAAAAATTTATAATTCCCAGAGGGGAAAAAGAAGCAATCTCATATTTAAAAGCTCTGAGATACCAATTTGATGCACAGCATCAGGAAGCGTCGCTGGAACTTGTTACCTGTGTCAGTGTGTCCTTGTAATGGATAAGTAAACAGCCAATTGGAACTTTGTTGAGTTTCATCTTCAACTCAAATACAGAGAAGAAATCATGCATACTTTATTCCTTCTTGCTTTATGGAATGTCTAAGGAATGCACCTTATGAAACTTTGTTAACAGATTTTCATTAGTCAAGATGGCAGATGTTAAGAAAATTGGAAAAAAAGCTTGTATTTTCAAAGTTTTAGAACGTTTACTTTTAAATGGAGTCAATTGAACTTAGCATTTTACTTAGTATTTAATGTGTAGGTGGAGACAGTATGAGAAAGGGAGAAAAGAATTTGATGCAGAGGCAATGCTCTCACACTAGACTCTTGACACAGTTTTGGTGCAGTCATTGCTGAAGTGTTTCTGCCAATATTATAGTTAGAAAAGTTTAATCATAATTATTCTGAACTTCACAGCCAGTTCTTGAATAAATATATTTAAAACCTAATTTAAATTTTTCTATTAAAGTCTAAGATAGGAAGATATCTGATAAATGTAAGAGCCTCATTTTGATATCCACTGAGCATTTTAGATTTCAATTATGCTCATCTTTTTAATACAAAAATCAATAATCATACTTACTTAAATGCCCAGAATTCTATCAAAGGAAAGCAACTTTTGAATAGCTTTCCTTTGCTAAGCCATGGCTCCTGAAAGGCGGCTAGTAAAAGTCATTGTTCGTTGAGATGGTTCGTGTTGTGCTTAGATGCGTTCTACTAAGAAGGTATTAAAGGAAAACTAGAGGCTTAATTTTACATATTCATGAAGCTAGATATCCAATATAAAAATGTTAAAGTATGATGTTTTTAATTATATAACACCATTTTCTTTTTCAGAATGAGCAGTGCTGATTATATAACTTTCTTTTTTTTTTAAATCTTCAGAGGAGGGGTTATCTAACATCGTTCACTCATGGTTTTTCCATCTGCTCACATTAAAGAGATACTTCAAACCTGACCAAAGACATCTTTCCATAATGCTCTGGAGAGCAGGCGCTTGGCTTTTATTTTCTGGGACATAGTTTTTAGAAAGCCTAATACATTTGTTTTAATTTTGATTCTGGGACCTTTAAAACAACATTCTAGAATAGTTGGGAAAGGTTTTCTGCTATGACACTAAGTTTCCTTGAAGTTAGCTCGGTCCTGCTTCTTGGCATTGATTAAATTGGTGAATTATACCTTGAGGCTCTTTAATATGCCATACGCTTCTTTATTTTGTATAAAATACAAGGTCAAATAAAATATATTAGCACAAAGAGTTTTGTTGCAATTTCCCTAAAATAATAAATTTTGCTTTAAATGCTACCTGGAATGAATCTTAGTATGTATAGAAAATCAGCTTCACATTTTCAATGCTTATTTCTGAAAGATACGATCTTCCCCTCACTGCCAATCTTGTGCATTATTTCTCTTATTTAGCACAACGGCTTAAATTTTATCTATATGTCTATTATAAATTTCTGAGCATAAATAAATAAATAAATATAATATCTTCATGCCCTTTCACATATGTGGCCTGTCTGGATTAGGAGAGATAAATGCAATAGATTTGCATAGTGACTCATCTTTTCCTTTTAAAATATTTTAATTTCTATATGTATGGAAGAAAAGAAAATGGGTGGGAATTAAGTCTTTCTATATTTATTTAATTATACGAGTACACATTGGGAAGCCAGGTAGGTGAAATTTACTCAGAACAGGCTTGGAGGTAAGGATAAAGGTTTCAACTAAATCACACAAAAATATATTACTTTACTTTTGTGTTGAAGAGCGCCCATGGCAGTTTTCTTACGCACCACATTGGGGGCCTGTCATGGTTGGCCAGCAACTATAGACAGAATAGAGAAAACTCCAGTGCAATACGGGATCCTGCATCGTTGGGACAAACTTCCAGAGTTTGCCAAGTCCAGTTTTTCCAACAGGACTCTGTGTGTGTGTGTGTGTGTGTGTGTGTGTGTGTGTGTGTGTGTGTGTGTGTGTATTTGAATGCAGTAGCAAGATTATCACAGCTCATCAGACAGGGAATGGCTATGTGGAACATGACCCTTCTTGTCATAAGCTAAGAAAGGAACCAGTTTACATGTACAAGGCCATTGAGGTTACCACAAAGGTGGTGCTAGGTGGTACTAGGGCAGGAAGGAAGCACATACCTGAGCACGCTATGACTCAGTGTTCCCGACCATTGGACATTGTCAACCATGGGATGACAGTCGAACCCTCTACCTTGCTAGTTATGTCCTTATCTCCAAGCCTGTTCTAATTAAGTTTCAGTGACCTGACTTCCCACATCTTTCTACACACACCTGACCACAACACCTTCCATGTTGTTTTTTAAAGTTTGAGGATGACTAAAGAAAGCTTGTTTTGGCTCAGTTTCACCTTGTAATAGGCCCTTTTCAACTCAGTTTATCTCAATAGTAATACCCCAGGAGGGTTGTAATACTCACGATCCTGAATGCAACTGCGTCTTAGATGTCATGGCAAGGTCTGACAAGGCAGTACCAAAGCATATGTAGTGGGAAGATCTGGAGTCCTAATTTTGTCAAAGTCACAGCAGGTACAAAAAGAAATCATATAGTCCTCAAGAGCTTCACCTTCCTATTCTTCAGCAGATGTTGTATGTGATGTTTATCTGAATCTAGAAATCTAACACAGGATCTCTTAAGACCCCTTTGCCCTGTTGATTAGTTCTAAGTGTCTGATGGATTCCAGTGCTTAACAGATATCATCAAGCATGTGGGTAGGTGCAAACTCAAAATCATTGTGATGAGTCCAAGTATGATAACTTAATGTAGTATTTATTTAAACAACTTATAAATAATTTTTTATTTGGGTACGTTTATTTTATTGCTTGACTTGAACTCAAAAAATTCTCTTGCCTCAACCTCCCAAATGCTGGGATTATGGGCATGCACCACCATGTTCAGCTTATGGTTTGGTGGGATTTTAAAATCATTAAATTATAATATTTTATGTAAGGACCTTGACAGCATTGTCAAGTGCATACACACATGCAAAGATGGAAAAAGTGTTGTCAGGGAAGGTTCATGAAAACACGACATGTAAACAGACTTGGAGGAAGTGGACAACTAACCCAGGTAAATACAAAACTATTCTGAGACACATAAGGATGAACATAGTCACTGCACCTCTAAAGGAGCATTTTGTCTAGAAATCTGCCAAACAGAGGCAGATGAGAAGAAGTCAGGCACTGTCTGAAAGCGTCCATGAGCGTCTGTATGAATGGTTTATGCCACACACAATGCAGATATCCCAAGAACCACCCCAGGGAGGCAGACCCTCAACCCTCTAACTTTTATAGGTACCAACACTCAAGAACTTAGCTATTTCTAAAGATTTAGTTTTTATCTAAAAATACAATGCATAGTCATTAGATAAGGTTTTAGAATAAAAGTATTCAAAGTTGTGTGCATTTTAGAGTATTTTTATTTCTTCTATGAGCATATACACACATACAACTGAACCATCAAACAATTGGTAAAAAAAACTATTTTAAATTTCTGTATGAAAATCTATGAAATCAACTCTGAATAATTTTTAACATTTATTCCTTTTTTGAGGCCATAGGTTGTTTCCATTAAATAAAGTTGTTTCCATAAAATAATATTATAATCAACAACAATGTACATAAGCTCTATCTGTGCCTTTGATTATTTATAAGATTAATAGAATTGTTCAGTCAAAAGAGAAAATGTTTAACAATATTATCAAATGTCATTAAAGACTTATGTATACAGTGGAGCATCTTGGCCATGATGTAATTTATGTTTGCATTGACTATGCTTACACTGTCCATCCCACTGTGTCCCACCAGAATTGACTGTTGCAAATGCATTCACACACATACACACATACACTTGTAAGGATAATTTTGCTCAAGTTTCTACACTATTTTGTTTTCTTTCCTAATATTTATTTTCATCAACACAACACCTATTCCATCAAGAACACAGGCCTCTTATCTTTGTTCATATAATATCTATCCTGCATTTTTTACATCTAATATTCATTTAAAGCTATATTTTAACATTTTAGAGGATGTCTGGAGCTATCAATATGGTAAACTGTGTTCCTGGATAAGTTTTAGTATAAATTTTACTACTATTCTTGGCAAATTAAACAAAATAATATCTAGAATAAAATGATATACATTGACATAATGAAAATAAGGTTTTGGAATAGTTATGGTGAAAATATTCTCCCTCGTTTCAAACTGGAGCCCTTTAATAATCAAGATTTCAAAGAACAAAACTCACATGGTCATTCATATAAATTTATTACATTTAAATATGTTTGTAATGTTAAAGACTATATTTCTACAGACTGAACTTAAACCGAGTGTGATGCTCCCTTAGGTAGGGAATAAGAGAAATCCATTGGGATTAGAATCCTTGGTTGGTTACTCATTGTCATTGTGACTACCCTCAATTTATTTAATATTATCGTTCCACAGTTTCTCATCCTTTAAATGAATGGGGAAAGTTTTCTTCCCAGGCCTATGCAAATACACATATCTTAAATATAATGAACATACAAAAAACTGATTTGTGTGGAACATTATTGTTTATAATGTAATAAAGTCATTTTTGGAATATTTTCTTTAAGAAAAAAAGGTTTACGATGAGATAAGTTAAAATTACAGAATTTGTTCTTCAGAAATAATACTTCTTTTACTATTTGACAAGAAAGTAAAAATTCCACTTGCAAAAAGTTGAATTCTGCTCATTTAAAATAAAAACCTTTAATTTCTCTTCATTTAAATGAATTCCTGTATCTCTGAAGATTTCATTACTTAGCAATTCCTCAACTCGATTTGGAAAGTAAAATATGAAGTTTACACTTAAAAAAATGAAGAGTGTTGAAGAATCCTTCTCTGGCAGGGTGTAGGATCTTTTAATTTTTACATTCAATGGATGTTTAAAAGAGCACAATGTAGGGCTGAGGGCATAGCTCAGTGGTTATAGCAATTGCTCTGGAAGCCCAAGGTCCTGGACTTGATTCTCCAGCATCACATAAGCTGGGCGTGGTGGCATATGTCAGGAGGCTGAGGCAAGAGGATTGTTGTTTCAGGCAGGCCTGAGTTACATAGTGAGCTCAGGACTAGCATGGACTACAGAGCAAGATCCTACATAAAAGAAAAGAAAAAAAAAAAGAAAAGGAAAAAAAAAAGTAATATATTGTAGATACTATTTGATGGTTAAATATTTTACAAAATACTGTCTAAACACACAAAAATTGCTTTATTTTCTTCAAAGTGCAATTATGGAGGAAGATACTTTTAAAATTATACATATATGTATATATGAAGAGAGAGAGAGACGGTGAGAGTATATTATATATTAGAGAGAGAGTGAAATTCACAAAGAATGCTATAATATTCTCAGCAGATGTTTATGGCTTTTATTGTCCCCTCTGACAATCTTGAAAAACATCTCGCCACTCTCAGGGCTACATTAGAGTCTTTCACATTCAAGCTCACAAGTTGTATTGACTGGAAACACAGTGCCTTGGAAATACACGGTAAAATCACCCTTTGTGAACACCAATTCAAACATAAGGAAGAACAGACTGACTGGAATAAACCTAAATTGCAGCTGAATGGAATTAATGAGACAAAGGAAACATTTTAGCCACAAGTTCTGTAAGTCTTTGAAATAGTTTTTAAGGGATATGTCATTCCTTGGAAGAATGATTTCAACAAATCTTAGGAAAATGAACAAGATGGTTCCCATTTTTATCAGGAAATAATAAATATTAATGAACAAATGCCCTGATTTCATTTTCATTTATTCAAAGCCTAGTTTCATTAACAGTCAGTTAACTTGAATGATGTTACAAATGCCGTTGTGTCACTACTGGAAGCAGCCTTAACTAGAACAATATGGTCCGGATAAGCCCTTCCCATTTTCTCTGTGAAAAGTCCAATTGATCTTGTGATATCAATCCTTCTCTTCTTTAGAAATTCTATGGTGGATACATTTTGAGGGCTTTATTCTGTACTTACGTATCCATTGTTCAGAGTACCGCATGATGTCATTTTGTATACTACATAGTTCTAAATTAACAGCACATTATCTTAGATATCTAAAATGAAGACATTGGCCCTAAAACAGCAAAATGAGGGGGGAGTATTTCAAATTCATTGATTGAGCAGGTAAATCAATAGTCAATTGTTAACCATAGGCCAGAGCCTGAAATTTTTGAAAAAATATTGACTTTGTATTAAATTGATCAAAGCAAGTAGCTCAGAAATAAATCTGCAAATGTAATAATGCAGAGTTACAAATTCATCTCTATGATTGGTCAGATACTTAAAATAATCTATATAATTGCATAATATCAATTGATATGTACTTTAGTATATATGATATATAGTCTATATATACAAATGTTAGTCATTTAAAAATCTGTATTTGATAACATCAATATCTAGATTATGTTCTGGAATTTTTTGTCTTGATTTTCATTTGAGGCTTATTTCTTTTGTGTTTGATTCCTTTTTTATTGATCACCAAACTCTGGCAATAATGAACAAAAGATGAGCTAGCTGGACTCTGGAAAATGTATGCAAATGGGGATACATTTCGGATAGAAACTTGTTTATAATGGGTTGAGAAGATTTGATATTTGGCTAAAAGAACGTTTGAGAGGGTTGGTCTACTTCCAGTTCACCCTTATTTTAGGCTGTGGTACTTTACGCTGAGAATCGGAACTCATATTAGATCCCTGAACACCAGTGTTTGCTTCTCCATCTACATATAACTGCCACAAGTTCTGCAGAACTTTCTGGCTTCTCAATTAGGACTTTGTAATCAGCAGCAACTTCAACAGTGAACGGCTCCATCACTAAGTAACCAGCTACAGAATGACCTACAGTGCCTATCATCAGTTTCTGCACACTAACTATAGATCTTGGTTATTTTTCCAATCTGTTCTGTGGGTTTTACTAGTTGTTGCACTTAACCTAGCCTTTTAATTTCTTTCTTTATTTCTTTAATCATATTAAGCATATTACAATAATTTTAATCTTTTTAGGCCTGCTTTTGAGTTCACTTTTGAGTTCACTTTCTTTCTACTACATGGTACTTAGGGGCCTATAATAAAATCTATGATACCATAATCAAATATTATCTGTGGGCATTCTTTAAGGTCTTAATTAATACATTATGCAGAAAGTCTTTTCTATTTTGGTTTCTAAAAAGGATGAAGGATGGAGACACAGTCAGCCTGGCAGAGGAACCTAAATTCCATTCTCTACTGGGGATTTTTTTCAGATTCTTTAGATAGTACAAATTGTCATATAAAAATCATAAACGTCAGAGTCTAACTTTTTCTTTTTGAAAAGTAGAACTAAAGTCAAGATAGACAAATTTCCCTTCTGTTCTCTTTTGTGGTCAGTTTTCTTTTTCAATAGGTCTCAATTTGTTGAAGAGCCCATGTATTTGAGAATAATCCTTTGATGTTAGAGATTCTGTGTAACTTTTCCACCTTGAACAGACTCAAGGTTTTGGTTTCTGGTTTTGGAGAGCCAATTAAAACGTTAAAGTCAATTGGATTTAGTGGGTACTGGTTCTGATATTTGCTTACCTTTATAGACATTTTTAAATTTCTTTAACTTTGTAGGAACTAGCTTTTCTCATTGTATTCTTAGCTATCTGTTTAGAAAACTAGCAAAAACTACCCTGTATGAAATTTTAAAAAATATTTTTGAGAATAAAATGTGAAGATTACAATGAACAGGGTTCCACTTGGATCTTCAGTATTTCCTTCCTGGGACTTTAGTATTTGGTTTTTTTTAAAGCAGGAAGCTCGCAACTATGGTCTTTGACACTAACCTTGCTCATCATCTTTTACTAAAAATGAAGTTTGTTGAAACTTCACCACTCTTAGTTGTGATCAGCTTTGAAAATATGTCTTTTGAACTTCGGCTGTACAGACTCCTCTGTAGTGTGGATATTATTTGCTTTACTTTTATCTTTAATCTTTTTTCTCTTTTCTACTCTTATTCTCCTTGTGTTAGCTATTTTGTGGTTGTTGGGACAAAATATTCAGCATTCATAACTTAAGAGTGGAAAGATTTATTGCAGTTTATAGTGTCAGAAGGTTTCAGTCCATTCATGGGCAGCCTATGATGGTGGAGTCACAAGGTGGAGGACTAACTAGAGAGAACTGCTTGCAACATGGTAAACAGGAAGCCAAGAGAGTGAGAGCAAGAGCAGAGTTAGCATATACTCACTCATCCTGGTCATGTCCCATTAATCCTTTCCCGATCAAGGTGCTGTGATCCCCCCAACCCCCTTCAACCAGAGCCCACCATGAGGCTTTTAGGGAACACTCCAGGTACAAAACATGGTATTCTTCCTCTGGTCTCGTGTCAACCTCCTTATGCAAAACACATTTAGTCCCTCTCCAAGAGCAGCCAAAGTCTCTCAACACCTAAAAATTTCAAGTTCTAGCACCTGTAAAAAATTCAAGTCCAATGTCTCCTTTGAGACTCAAAGTAAACTCAGCTTTGATCTTCTGTAAAAATTAAAGGAAATTTAAACACTTTAACACACAATGGGACAGAGTAATATTTCAAATGGGAGGAATAGGAGGCAACTGGACCAAAGTATGAATGAAAGCAGCAGACCAAACATCAAATCCTATAGTTTCATTAAATTCTATAGCTTCATATCCCAGTGCAAGTTGTGGCAGGACGTGAGCTCCAAGAGGCCTCCATGGTCGCACCCTTTGGTATTGTCCTGGCTGCAACTTCCATGGCTTTTCTTCTAGGTTGGCCCTTCTCATTGCATACAACCTTCCGCAGCACACAATGCATTTTTCTTTTGGACCCACCACATTTCTAGACTTTCCACGGCATTTTCAGCTCTACCTTCACAACTTCACACACTGTCCTTTCAGAGGCAAGCGACTGGGCTCCAAAGCTTTCTTTCACAGTCTGGGTGGAAACCTTCCTGACCCCACAACTCTTGGCATTCTGCTTGTCTGTGAAACTTGTACCATGTGGATGATGCCAAAGTCTGGTTTGGGAGGTAATCTGGCTGTCTTAGACAATGGCCTTATCAGCCTCCAAGTGCCTGGATGGCTGAACTCCAGGAAGCTGGACTTTGGCAAACACTTCTTTTCTTTGACCCTACAGAGTGCCCTAGGTTATTCTCCTAGGGCAGAGTCTTTTGCCCTAGCACCCTTGAATAGGGATCTTGATGGCTTCTGAGATGTGCTCAAGGCATCTTTCCTATAGCCTTGATGGAGTAGATGGAACTTTTTATTTAATGTTAAATTCTTCAGTTGCTATGCTGTCATTTTGCCCTACCTTTG
This sequence comes from Ctenodactylus gundi, assembly GCA_004027205.1. Taxonomy (NCBI): domain Eukaryota; kingdom Metazoa; phylum Chordata; class Mammalia; order Rodentia; family Ctenodactylidae; genus Ctenodactylus; species Ctenodactylus gundi. The sequence goes on along the minus strand of PVKB01002230.1, from coordinate 136,855 downwards.
CAGTTTCTCAATATGGCAAGCTGCCACCTTTTTACAACTTTTCCTCTGCTGTTTTTCCCCCCCTCCATGTATTTTAATGTAAACCATGCTAAAAGCAGCAAAGAGAATGCATGTGACAGCCTGGACTTTAAGCCGCCCTGAAATTTCCTCCACCAGATTAACTGGCTTACTGGTCTTTACGTCCACTTTAGGCACAGTCTCAGGGCAAGAGCAAAATGCTGACACGCAGTAATTGCCAACATAATCCTCCTTTCCATCTGAAACCTCTTTGGCTTGGCCCTTACAATCCACATTTCTATCACAATTCTGGTCTTCTGAGCTCTGACCAGAATTTTCCATCAAACTTGGCTTATAGCTTTCTAAGCCTCTCTAATCATCATCTTCAAATCTTTCCAAACTCCTGTCGCGAATCAAATTCAAAGGTTTCTATCTCACATCATTGAATAAAGCCAGTTACTTTTTAGTTCTGTTTCAGTGATTTGTAGGGACAGAATACTTGACATCCACAACTTAAAGGTAGAAAGGTTTATTTTAGCTTACAGTTTTAGATGGTCTCAGTCCATTTGTGGGCATCATACAGTACCTGGTGGAGGCCTAGCCAGAAAGAAGCTGTTCACAGCATGACAAACAGGAAGCCAAGAGCATGAGACGGAGCATGGAACTAGCATATTGCCTTCCAGGTCATGTCCCAGTGATTCTTCCCTTTGGGTCAAATCCTAGTGTTACATCCTTTTCAACTAGGGTCCACTCTAAAGCTTTTGGAGGATATTCTAGATCCAAATTACAACATTCTTCCTCTGGAAAAGGTTCCTTCCAATAGCTCTATTCAAATGTCTTTCACTTAGTAGTGATTTTTAAAATTCAAATGGACATGAAGAAAAAAAGAATGGTAAGCCAGTGTACAGGTTGGTCGAGCTCCAAGCTTCCCATCTTTCTCTGTCTTCACAGACCCACCTATCACCAAGTGCACCTGGCTCTCATATTGGCAGAAGTCTCTCTTGGCCTCTTTCCATAAAGTGGAGACGCTGTTGAGAAAGGCAGGCTTCAGATCTCAGGTTCCACGGAGAATACTTTTAATCTCCTCTATCTTGGCAAGAGTCAATCTGGCTTCCATTTGTGAACATGAACCCTGACCATCTCCCAGCAAAGGCTTCACACATTGGTCTCTTGCTTGTCACAAAGCAGTTTATTTTGTATTTGAGCCCATATGAAAGTTTACCCATCATTACCATATGTTTAGAGTTGAAAGAGCTATCAAAATGTTAAACTGCTATACCAGCTGTCCTAGAAATTTAGTTTAAGCTATGCTTTTAAAGGGGAAATTTTATCTTCACGTAGGTAGATCTGCATTGGCTTCCTCAGGGAAAAAGCAAACAAACAAAAAACAAACAAAGAAACAAAAACTTCTCCTTCTGGAAAAGAAGTAAACAAAAAGTAGAAAAGATCAAAATGTACCCATGGATACTTACATAATACATGAAAAGGGCAATGAACTCTTTAAAAATGTTATTATTGCCAGAAACATTTGTTAATTACTAGGAACAGTCTGGAGTAAAGTGAGAATGTTAAATTACTATGATCTTTGATTTTCATAATAGTTTATGTGAGAAAGTGGAACTGAAGAGGGATAATCTGTTGGGTAGTTGTTATTCTGCAGGTGTTCTGGAGGGGGAAGGAGGCTGAAGGACAATGCATTCAGCCAGACAAAGGCCTCCCACCAGGGAACGATAAGGTGGATGTGTAGATGCGCCCTTGGTTCTTTGACATGCAAAAAATATGGTAGAACACCAGCAGGGGGTTCAAATTACATAACATACACTGATTACTGTGTTGGTTCACTGAAGACTTCATATGCACTTCTCAAGTTTAAAGAAGAGTACAAAAAATTCTTAAATGTTTTACACTCTTTCAGGAGAATGTACTATAATAAAGGGGAAGGGTGTTTCTCTGTCTCTGTTACTAATTAGTTATGTGAACTTGGCCAAGTCAGTAAAGTTGTCCGGGCTCATTTCTTCATTCATAAAACTAAAGGACATTGGATTTCCTAATTATCAAGGTCATTTCCAGTTAAAAAATTCTTTTTTCATGACTTTATGCTTATGAACAGTAGTATTATGTGTCAGCTTAAGAAGTAAAGATCAGTTTTCCTCAATTTTTGTCATTATCCAAACCAGTGGTTCACAGACAGTGCTCTGAGGCTGTCACGGGTTCACCGGGGAATGCCGCGCTTGGAGAGGCTCATAGAAGAAGGGAGCAGGCTTTGCCTGCCCTTTTCTCTTGATTCTTGCAGACAAGGTTCTGGTCCTTTTTTTCCCCCCTGTCTAGCATATTGAGCTCCTAGTGAATTTTTATCTGAAGAAAGTATTTTCGATTTTTTTAAATGATGAAAACTGCTGTTCAAAACTGCTTGACTGGAATAGATCAATCTCAATAATGGAATCTCTCTACATGCGATGCCTGCATTCAGTGTCTTTTATATAGTGCTGAATGATAAACTTTTGATTTTATGACAGAATCAAAGAGAGACAAGCTTGGCACATCAGAAACATAGTAATATTACCTCATTCGATTTTATGGGTCCCACAAATTTTCTTAAACAATTTATTGTAGAAATAATCTAACTTGGGTAAAATAAAGTTAGTTGGGAGTTTAAAATAAAGACAGAGTCTTGAAATTCTGTATCAAACTATTTTGAATTGCATTACATGGTATTCTTGAAAGAATAGTCATCACACAAGGTTCTCTCTTTTATTTTTTTACTTTGACAACGTCATGGTCATTTATTAAAAAGAACCTTATATTTAGTCTTTCCTTCACCTACAAAGTAGGGATTGGATATGCAATTCAAATAGTCATCAAGTGACTTATATCATGTTAATAACCATGATACAAGATTTAAGCCATTTAGCTTAGTTACAAGCACATAATTGTAATACAGAAGTCATTACTATAAACCACAGAAAGGGTCTTATCTGAGCATCTAAACTTCAAGTCAAACTTATACACCCTCCAATGAGCTAAATTTCCCAGAAGAGGTTTTAGATAGTATTAAATAATTCTTAAAATAAAAAGTTAAATAATGTAAACCTTAAAATTTACACATATGCATATCAATAAAATGGGAGGAAAAAAGAAGTTAAATAAATGTAGGAAATACTGAGTAGAATTTTCTCTTCTGGAGATTTATTTACACTGTTCATGCAGGTTCTGAGAAATGGTCAATAAAGGATTAACTTTGCTTAACCCAGACATTTGCCAATATGTTTAAGTATAAAATCTCTTATAAAAATAACTTGCATTACTTTTCTTACAAAATTTGTGTTCTGCAGAACACATTGTGAAAAATACTGCATACCAATAAAAAGAATAATTGCATAAAATCAAAACAACACTATGAGAATTACATCTCAGATTCACTCTCCCATGCTATTTTACTGGAACTTTGTTCCAGTAGTCAAACTAGGAAGGCATTTAGTCCCTTCACAGTGAGGAAATAGGAGTATGTTTTGTGACAATGGAAAAAAAAAAAAAAAAAAAAAACTACACAGCCCGCAGGCAGGAGAACCAGAATTTATAGCCAGGTGTTCTAACATCCAAGCCAAAGCTTCTCCCTTATATCATGGCTTCCCTCTTAGAGTCAGATGTCTGATGTGTGCTCCAAAATTTTTCTATGAAAAGCTTTGTAGTTCAGACGTTTACAATAACATTTACTTTTCCACTGGGGAAATTTAACTTACTGTGCTCCTACTCTGTAGTACTACCTGTCAAACATGTTTTGCCAGAGCAAATACACAGCTGACATCCTGGGAAAAGTTAGGTCTGAACCTCAAACTCATTTCAGTATGATGGTTTCAGCCTCTTAAACCCACAGGTGTATATAGGCCTTTTATATAAAATTTAGAAAAGTGCTCTTCAATTTCTCTAATATATAATGATATGCAAAAAGGACAACAAAGATAGTTGTCATGTTGTCTCTTTTGCACTCTCTCTCTCTCTCTCTCTCCCTCCCACTAGCTTGCTCTCTTTTTTGAGACAAAATCACTCTGTATCTCAGGCTGGTCCTGAGTTCACTATGTAGACCAGGCTATCTTAGAACTCATGGTAGTCCTCTTGCCTCAGCCTCCTAATGCTAGGATTACAGACTTGTGCCACCATACCCAGTTAATATTTATGTGGTGCTGGGGAATCAAAACTAGTGCTTCTCAACTCCTAGGCAAGTGTTCTAATCACTGAGGTTTGTCATGATTTCTATATTTAGAATTAATTTCTACATCAATTTACCCAGTGTGTCTGGAGAAAGTAAACTTGGAATTGGTAGTGAAATACATAGCAACCACAAGGTGTGTGAATTAAAACAAGCAATGCTGTTAACCAAGTGATGTTGTTGACCAAGGTTAGAGATCACTGAAAGTCATTTCTTGGAACAAGGTTGTTAGGATTTGACCCATAATTTTATAACTGTGGCAGCAGAAAAGGAGGATCTTATAGCTTTTATAGAGGTTTCTAAAGAGCACATAAAATACACCATAGTTATTAGTCATGGCACTTTGACATTTTTTGAACCTCACTGTATGCTTGGGATGTTAATACCATTTTATAGGAAATTTAAATGAAATTTACAGGTAAACATATCTAGTGCTGCCTAAGACTTCAACACACTGAAGATATAAGCAGTTTCCTTTTCAATGGGAGGACATCAGAAAGTAATTTCAATATTCTTTATTTAACAAATGAAAGAATAAAGCTCTTAATTATTAATAACATGCAAATGTGATGCTGTACCTATATTATCTTGACTCCTTTCTCTGAAAGAACCCATGCACCAGCACAACTGGGAAAGACCTGAAAGTGGAAACCCTCCCATCAGCTGATCACCTTGCTTTATTCTGAGCACAAAGAAATGATTATTTTGATAAAATTCCAGCAGATACTGGGGAGTGAATACAGGTATTGATTAGTTCTCTGTGCTGACCACCATGGAAATTTCTGTGTTTCACACAGATTAAAGTGCAGATTGTTTGGAGGAATCATTGCAAGCTTTTCACGGAGATGATTATTGATTGGTGGATTGATTACTTGTCATACAAACAAGCACAAAATAAGCTGAAACACTTGGTCAACTTTGCGTTCATCTTATATAGTCCCATAGCTCCACTCTCTGAAAATTGGTGGAGATGGAAATAACTATAAACTAAGAATGACTTTGCCATTATCCTTTTGTCCCTCCCCCTACCTTGACAAGATACGTATGTGCACAAAATCCTCAACTTCATTGTAAACCTTAGGTTTTGCACTAATACATATCAATAAAATGGGGAAAAATAAAAAAAATAAACTAAGAATGAAGCAACCTGTCTTCATGTGCCCAACTGAAAGTGACTTAAAGTGTTTTCTCTAACACAAATTTGGTCATTATCCTTCTACTGTTGATTTTATATAATGGTTTAACAGAGTCAAAGAATAAGTATTACTTAATGATTTTAGTATTTACTCTTATTAGTCATAAAAAATGAATGGATTTACTTGTGAATTGAGCACTGTATATGGTCCCTGTCATTTAGAGGCTTAATATTTAGTCCTTCACTTAACAAATGCAGATAAATTACCTATTGCAGGGCAGTACTTTAAGAGATATTAAGGTCACAATAATGAGAAAATATACATTGTACCTACTTTCAAGGAATTTATTTTCTGGAAAATGTATACTTGAGTGACTATAAAATAAGGGCCAGAAAAAAAAAAAAACATATGAAACACCAAAGGAGGAGAATTTAGCTACAGAGAGAAAATTAAAGATGACTTCAACAAAGAAGTGACTTTGAAACACAGTGTGAAGCTAGTGAGGAGAAGCGTGGGTACAGAAACATGGTCTAGTGTCCTCGAAGTCTCCAGAGAACACAGAGAGTATTGCTCATACAAAAGGTAAGTGAGGCCATTGCGGCTGGAATTAGGGGAGAATGTATGAATCAGGCACAGTGTCCCAGGTTCTTAGATGGCTGAAGCAAGATGATAGCAAGTTCAAGGCCAGCCTGTGCTACTTTGTGGCTCCCTGTCTTGAAATAACAAACAGAAACAGAGAATGTAAGAGGTAGCTTAGTGGTAGAGCATCCCTGGACTCTACCCTCAATATCAGGGAAAAAGAGAGGGAGGAGGGGATAAACAGAGGGGAGAGAGAGAGGAAGAGAGAGAGAGAGAGAGAGAGAGAGAGAGAGAGAGAGAGAGAGAGAGAGAGAGAATGAGGATATTGGTATGTACTGACAACTGAAATAGCATGAAGGACTGAGACTCAAAAGGATCATTTTATTCCTAGTAAGAATTTTATACAAGTAGGATACAAGGAATTAGACTTGGAAGATGCTTCAATTATACCTTATTTTACTTGAAATATATAATCAACACTTAAAACAACTCAAGAATTAATTAACTTGCTCCTATCATTGTTAATTTCTATACAAACTAACAGAACATTCAAATAGTTAATTCTGTAAGATTTGGTTAGTAAAACCTCTTGTTCTATTAATTTTCATTATAAGGCACAGTGATTACCTGGTATATAACGAGTTTTTTTTTAAAATTAAACTCTAGCAAGCACCTTTATTTTACAAATATGTTTTCACCCACATCAAAGACATAGAAAAATCTATAAAATATTTGCAAATTTAAGTGGCAGTATGATTTCAAAGTTTAGTGTGAAAATCTATTCTGGCCCTAGAATCAGGCCATCTCACGTTTTACTGTCTGCAAATGCCTATTGTAAATACATTTTAAGCATTATCTTCTTCCCAACGAGGATATATTTAACAGGAACGATTTCTGTAACAGTAATAGAAATATATAATTTATAAGTAAAAAGTATATAAAGGATACACATATATAGTTATATTACCCAAGATGATAGGCAACATTAAAGTATAAAATTATTAAATAATTAAAGTATATAATGGAAGATTTAGCTTCCAAGAAGGCTCCCTTCAATACATGGTTTTCAGTCTTAAGGTCTGACAGCCCCAATAAGCATAAGAAATACTGTATGAAAATTAAGAATTACAGCATTATTATGAGTAGTCAGCAACTCTGGAAGACAGGGTGCTATCACTATTTCCCCTATAGAGCTCAAGAAACTGAAGGTTCAGAGCAAAATTCTTTGCCAGGGGTTTCCTGATGAGCAGCCTATAGTGAAATAGATACCTTCTCATCCATATTCCCCTCCCACTACACACTTTTCTCTACCTGCCTATGTTAGATGTGTCAATACAGACTTTGTAGAGTCATATATTATGTTTTAATTCTGGATGTATGTATGGTTTGAGTCCGGAATGACCTCCAAAGCCTCATATATTTGGAGGGTGATCGGATTGTGGAGGTAATTGGGTGTTACAGATCTATCTACGGGCTTTCCATGCTCTTATGAGATGTGGCCTGGTCAGGAGCAGGATGAGTCACTGAAGATGCGATGAGTCATGGAAGGCGTAGCTTGGAAGGCTATATATCCCCCCCCCCCACCCGCGTTTTCCCCAGCCATTCCTCCTTTCTTCTTGTGATGCCGAGACCGCTGCTTTCCATCAAACCCTCCCACCATGCTGCCATTACCAGCTGACCCTGATGAAACGTGAGCTAAAATAAACCCTTCTTTCCTTTTTTACGTTACATTGTCCGCTCTTAAAATTTTATCTAAAGAGTTCTCATTTGTCACTAAGTTATAAATATATTACCTCATATTATTTGTTAACATCATAGCTCTAATTTCCACATCTTATCTTTCGTGTTTCTGTGTGTGGGTGTTTTGCGTGAATGTGTGGTTTAAGTAAGAATTCGATTTTGTTTTATCTCAAAAAGAGTAAATAATATCTAAACAATCCCCCATTTCTTTTCACTGCTTTATATGATTGCTTTATGTGATTATGCCCTGTGATCTCTCTTTTTTTTTTTTCAATCAGTTCATGCGCTGGTTTCAATGCTTCTTTTCCTCTGCAATTCATATTGAAACTCCAAAGGAAAAGTTGGAAACTTAGGCATTTTGGGAGGTACTTCACTCACCAAATCTCCACCTTCAAGAGTAGCTCAGTGCCATTTTAAAAGAGTTTGATGGAGGAATTTGCTTTTGGTTTGCTGTTTGGCTCTTCTGCCACATGAAGGAACAGGGACTCTTTCCTCCAGTGAATGCAGCAACAAAGCACCATCTCAAAAGCAGAGTCCTCCTGGCTGTCACCTGACACCAAATCCTCTAGTACCTTGATCTTTGGCTCTTACCTACCAGAACTGTGGAAAATAAATTCCTGTTCTTTATGACTCACACAGCAAGCATCAAGTATTTTGACAGAGCAACACACTCCGACTAAAAACGTCCTTGTGTCTGCTTTAGCCCCGATGCCACAGACTGTTTCTAAAAACAAACGCGAAATCGTTACCTGACATTATGTTTTACTATTAAACTTCTCAAAGAGAAAAGCTTCCTTGGAACATGAATTCAGGTAAAATTGATGTTTGGTCAACCGAGGAGGAGAAAGACAAGGAGAGGAAGATTTAAAGAATTAAATTTTCCAAATAAAGAACATAAAAATTCTGACTATAAGAACAATAAGATATTTTTCCATGAAAATCATGTTATTTGCTATTAATTTCTCTATGCCCTATTCATTCTATAGCTACAGTGGAGTATGATTTATACTTTTATATTATCTAGTTAGTTATGGCTAGCATAAAAAAATTTCTTCTGATGTTTACCAGGGACTCATCAAACTTTGTTGTATACCTCTTTGCAATGAAGATTAGGATGAAGTTAGCTGAAGTAGTGCCCATTAGTTTGTTCTCAGGATTTCTACTGTATTGTGCAGATAAATAAGTTTTCTACTAGGTCCGTCTGCTGTACCTGGCTGCATAGCGCTTTGTTTTGATTTCCTTACATGACCTTGCTGCTAGGGAGTTCACCTGGGGAAGCCCTCAACCACTTCCTGATCGAACAAATACCCTCGAGCCTCAGTCACTAGACCCAGACTGGACTTAAGAAGAAATCGTTCTTAGACATCTCCAGTACACCTACATTTTCTGCCTTTTAACATGACATTTATGAAATATTTTCTTTATTACTAAGGCTACTATTTACAACATCCCAACCACATGGCATTCTACCTTGGTGATGGGCTTGGGGACTCTGGTTTTGGTCAGGGCAGCACGACCCTGCAAGAAATGAGCTCGGAAGATGCCGCTACTTAGGTTGTGGCATTTATTATTCTACAATTTTCTGCTCCTTTTCATCTTACCTCTCTGCAGACATTCTTCTTCTGTTCTATTTGTTCCATCAGATGCTCTCTAGTTCCATGAAAGCCAGTGTGCCCGCCGCTACCATGTGCCACCGTTCCTCTGAGTGCCTTGCTCATACTTAGTCCTTGGTGAATCTATTGTATTTGCTGTCTTGAATTTATTGTGATGGCTTTCAAAATATAAGAAGTAAGATTATTTTCATTGGCCCTAAAACAACTAAATATTTCTTGAGGTAAGAATTGAGAGATCACCTAAGTGTAAAAGGAAATAGAATAGAAACAGAATAGGAATTTAATGAGCTGTTTTGTGCTCATCAGGGATACTTCTTGCTACTTTTTAAATTACTGATTTTAAATTTTCTCCCAGTTAGTTAAAATTAGGCAATTATTTTTAAAAAGTAAATTGAAAATAAAATTCTAATTTTATAACATTTGCAAAATCATATTAATTTTTAGAAAAAATTAATAAAGAAACCAATACCTATGAGACATTTTGATATTAAAATTATTTAGAGAGGACTTACAATATTTTGGGGCTTATAATATCTCACCTATAACATCAAATGGCTACGTAAGTCCATATCTGCTCCTCCGATAAGCTGTTGATTCTACAAGTTAAAGTGAAACACTTCTAATTTTTTTATTAAATGCTCCTAAACTTAAATAATCATAGGCAAATACTTTATAATGATCAGGTGTCTGACTTTTGGTTTTATAGAAAGATTATCTAATGTGTTGAAGTCTAGGGTTTGCTTTTGAAAAAATATGTAGACTTTGTATTAGAAAGAAAAACAATATTTATTTTTACATAGTATCCTACTCAATACTATCAAATGTGCAAGCAAAATCAATATTTGAATAATACTTGTTTATCAATTTGGGAACCGATATTAATTTCGCATATTAGGAATTGTCACAATTTCACCAACTGACCTTTTGAAATTGTCACCGGCATGTTTCTATCTGAAAGCTTATAACAAATTCAATGTAAGCAAAAATCTCGATAGAGGCTCCGAGGCGGTATATAAAGACAAGAACATTTTATTTTACTTTGAAAGGTGATGCCTAACAGGCTTTCACTTCATGCAGAGTGGCGCTCCAGGAGATACTGGGATAGGAAGCTATTACTCAAGAGTACTTGACGGGATCGGCTGATTTCGCACAACAGTGTGTAGACTAACAATGCACCATTAAAAAGAGGGCTTCAGGCTCACAATAGAGGACTGCTCTGACCAGCTAAGAGAAAGTAGAACTTCATGCTCCCAGAGGATTAAGGACTTAACCAATACCAAAGAAACACTTAATGATATGCCAAGAGGAGACCCCCACTATTTGCCTCTGGCTCAGACACCCCTCCACAGTACACTCCGTAACTCTTTTCTTCAGACATTACGGAATAATTTCACACTGCCACTTCTTCAGACGCTTTGCAAAATGACCTTTTCCTGGCCTTTATTGTTGAGTACAGGACTGAAGGGATTACTTATTCATAAAGTAAAAAAAAAAAAAATGGAGTTAGAATTATAATTTAAAATGCATTGCATTCCAAAACAAGTAGGCATCCTTCAGGCAAAATTCTTTAAGGGGCATTGTTTAACCCCACACACATTAATATCAATTCCAGAAAGTTTTGTGGTTCCATCTAGTTCATTAAATGTCCATAATAACAAGAGAGGTTCATGAAATTACAGCTTTAGAGAGTCAACAAAACATTCATTAAGAAAATGGAACCTATACAGTTAATAAGGGAAGCACATATTTTTCCATATCAACTCCCCCAAAGCACATGCCTTGCTTTCTGGGATTGTGTGTGTTTTCTCCTCAGCAAGGATGGGAGGTAACACACCAACAGGCTATTTGCAGATATTTTTATTTAAGTTGAAAGAATCTTCTGATAGGTCATATATCCCTTTGTCCAGGGTTACAAATTCCTTGGGATGTCTACATTTTCGCTCATGACCTTTGTCACTAAGTCTAGCTGTTATTTCTGCTATGCTCAGAAGCACCACATCTAAGTACAAAACTTGGGATAAAAGCTATGAGCAGGAACACAAGAAGGGAGAATTAGAAAGGATTCCAAGGAACAGGTACTGACAACTCTTCACTCTCATGTCTAGATGAAAAAATGCAAGAAAGACAAGGGAATAGAGACACCTGTTTGCCTTTGTGAGTCACAGAGGATTTGATATAATCCAGTGCTGTTCTGGCATAAGAAATATGGCTAACGCCATGTTATAGCAAGAATAACTCTAATGTGGGTCATTGGAAACTCCTCAGATGGAGCTAGGGACATTATAGCGAGCTCAAAGCCTGCTCAGTAGCAAGGTCGAACACTATGTTTATTATTGTACTAGTGGTGCTAATCGTTATCATATTTATTCACATTTGAGTGTCTGCTTATATCCAGAGGCTAACAATGTCTAGCAAGATTTGCTTATAGAACTGGAAGCTAAAGTGTAAGCCCCTGGGAGCAAGGCCAAGTCCAGATTGTTTATCATTACATAGCCAAAGATAATAGGGTGTTCAGAATTTGTGAAATATTTGTATCTAGGCATTGAGCTAGGTACATACAAAATCATACTAAGGAGAATATTGGAAATGCCAGCTGAACAAAGAATGCAGAGAATGCCAAATGCTGTAGGAAGGATATGAGTTTTGTCCCATGGATATCAGTAGCTGCCAAAAATGTTTTCATTGGATAGTGACAAAGGTTGCCATTCTACCGTGTGCCTTTAGCTTTGATCTATATTGAGATGTATATAAACACACAGGAGAGCAAGGGACTTAAGTATATCCTTTTTTCAATTTATAGGTCTGAACACTTGGGAAGAACTTGTTTAAGTGAAGTTACTTGCCCTATTGAATGGAATGGAGCTCAGGAAGGAAACCAAGCTTCTTCCTGCAAAATCCAAACAGCTTTAGATTTCCAGATAGTCCTAAGTGTGTTTCTCTAAGGTCTGGAATTTCTTAAATTCCAGGATATCCTAACGAAGAAAAATAATGGCTGATTACTTCAAAATAAGTATCTCAACCAGCATTTATGAAGAACAATGAAAAACAACAACCTAAATGCTGAAACAGCTTTTGCTCTCAAAATGAATTCTAATGTTTTACAAGGAATAAAATAATAAGTGCAGTAATCATCAATCATCATTCTGTACCGGTTGAATGTTGACAATTCATATTCATACTGAGCATTCTTACAGATAAACACAAAAAAGGGTGTCAAGTTCCAGATTTACCAATCTATTTTCTTTTATTTATTTAAATCCTAAATATGCAGTACTTAAGTTGCATTTATAAGAAAGTACAAGTTGGGCCAGAATGATCAGCTAAAATTTTTAGAATTGGACTGAATTGGCCACTTAGTTATATCACTTATGGTAAGAGTCATGGGAAGAAAATGAAGATCAAGGTCAGAATTTTGACTTTCATTCCTAATTTAAGCACTTATGAGCTATGAGTTTCCAGGAAAGTCTTTTAATTTTTCAGGGGGTTAGAATATCCACTACAAAACTGAAATAAACATGTCTCATATTCAGTTGTCCATGTTGTTTAATGAAATATGAAAAATACTTTATCACCTCGTCAATACTCTAAACACACTGAGATTTTATTCTGAATTTGAAATAACTTACATTATTTTAAAATGCAGTAGATTTATTAAAAATTTTACAATTACTTTCAAAATAGATCTCTCCATGAAGATAAAATCTGGAATGGATCAGTAAACTGATGCTTCATCAGACCTTTCCAAAATCACTCACTTCCTACAGAACAACCACCTATCATGACAATTTCACCATAATGTCACCCTAATGCCCGTCCTGTCCTCCAGTCAAGCCAGGCCATCTGATAACTCTTGTATACCTCATTTACTTTCCTTCTTCCTGATACATTGTCCTCCTTTCTAAAACTCAAATAAAAAGCAAGCCAAAGTGCTAATCCCCCATCTATATTCTACAAGTTCTTGGACATGAATGTTTCCTTTCCCTCCCTTGTATCCCCCATGTTCTCTGCACAGAGCCACGTGGGGTCTCCTTCCCCAGCCTGCTCATGTGACTTGCTCCCCTCTCTCTGCAGCAGTAATACTGGACCTCAGCTTCCACTGCTGCAAGAATTGTTCTCTGAGGCTCCTGACAACAACAGGGAAAAAAGAAGTTAAATTGTGTAACTTAGTTCTTCCCTGTATAAAAATATAAGACTAGAAAAAGACTTTTTAAAACTCATTTGCATCTGATATTAAGATACAATTATTTCACAAATCATTATGCAAAGTTTTTTTTACATGGCAATTGGACAACAAATGAAAGGTAGTGCTTGTTTCCAAAAGATTAGAAAAACAAAACATCATAAGGTTGAATTCTTCTTTTATTACACATCATTGAAGTCATACACCAAGCAGAATTTTAACTTCTGGGAGATGAATGGAATTATTTGGTAATGTTGTTTCCTAATCATATTTCCTAAGATAGGTCAGAACTTGGGGAAAATCTCAAGCTAGGTGGTGCGCCCGTCCCTTTAAATCATCCACTGTAAAAGTAAAATTTTGACAAGATCAGATTATTTGTAGTCCGTTTGGGGAGTGACTCTTGACAAGTGCCCAGAGCACATTTATCTGTGTGTTTGATTAAAGAGCACGACAAGCGTCTTACAGAGCAGATGTGCAGATGGCAGTTTAATACTCTTCCGGAATGCTAGGAGCTGGTTTAGCATTCTCGCCCTGACAGAAAGCCGCACAACTTCCCTGGAGCGTAATGATAGGATGTGGAAGCACAGCTCTGCGTCTGTGTGTGGGCAGGGTGGGCGGATCTCAGAAGGAAACAAGGAAAGCAAAGGCATGAGGAGTAAAAAGTCTTCTTCATTAGTAACAACTATCGCTATCTAACTGGGTTAAATGCTTTGTCAAGAATAGGGGCTCTAGGGCTGGAAGAATAGCTCAGCGGTTTAAGTGTATACCTGGCAAGTGCTTAGGCAAATGCTAAGTACTTGAGTTCGCTTCCCCAGCATCACATAAGCCCGGTATGGCAGTGCATATCTGCAATCCCTTGTAATCCCAGACCTTGAGAAGCTGAAACAGGATTGCTGTGAGTCCCCAGGCCAGCGTGGGCTCCGTAGTGAGCTCAGGACCAGCCTGGGTGTAGAGTGAGACACTGTATGAAAATACATACATAAATAAGGAATAAGGGCCTATAATTCAGTGGGATTCTCTTTTCTTTTCCTTATTTGGCAATACATGTGGTATAAGATGCTCTAAAATCTATGAACCTACTGAACACAAATGCAGCTTTTCCTCTCTCTTTCTAATTTCCTTTTTCTTTGTTCCTTGCCTTCCACACTGGCCTGATGCATTGCAGGCAGTCCACTTGTAAACAAAGTCAGACGGGATCCTCTGATTTCACAGGGGCTTCTCACACTCTCAGAGAAGTTTTCAGCTGCACCGGAAAAATACGACAGAACAGGGATAGCTGACTTGCCTGTCCAGCCCACTAGCTCAGTGTAGGATAATAGAACAGGTTTAGTCATCTTAATTATGTTAACAAAATCAATAGTTATGGCTGAGATATTTACACCTTTCCCAGCTTCTTCTGCACTTCCACATAATACTACAAGGACCACCAAAGCTCTTTCACTTGAATCTCTAAAGCCTTCTCACCTTGAGTGAGCTTCTCTTAGGCAACCCCCGATTTTGTGGGAAGAACTTTTTGCTGTATTTCTATAATTAAGCATAGATTTCCCAACTGATGAGGAAAAAAATCAATTGTGGCTGACATAGAGCAGCCGCACTTTGATTACACATTACAACAATTCTCTATGCCTATTTGTCCTCTTCATAAGTTACTCCCAGCAAGGACAATCTCTTCCCGCTATCTCACCCAAGCTTGAATACACAGAGGCTCATGGTTCTTGTTCAGCACCGTATCACCTTCTTGTGAATGTGTTCTGTATGGTAGCATCTCACATATTTATGTCCAGGGCCTCTCCTCTGCTACCTGCTCGCAAGGTTTCAACACTTCCCATTTGCAAAGGCAAGTTTTACATAGTTTCTCTTTTTAATGCACCTTAAACTTTGATAAAACAAACATCTCTTGTAGGCTTAAGAGGAGGAGGGCGTGGGTACAAGTAGAAACTAGGATCCTTCAGCCAGGAATGTAATAACTAAAGAGGTGGAAATACTTGTTAGTGCCCGAAGCCTTAAAGTGTAACAGGAAAAGTTATTTTCAGAGAAAAACTTGTTCTGTTTTAAAAAATACATCAAGAAATCTATAGAAAGATTTTTGTTTCTAGTAATTGTGATCTAAATAATTCATTCAAAGCAATTCTCCCACTAAGGAAGTCCCAGAAAAAACTATAAAAATCAACAAAATAAATTGCTTAAAGATTTAGAAAGATAGACACTGACTGAATTGCTAGTTTAAGATCAGAAAAAAGAAATATATACAGGTAAGTATTGACTGTGAATGTTTGCTAATTGTGAGTACTGAAAACCAAGTGGAACCACTTGCATCCTTGTGATGCTATAGATAAAAATTGATGTAGCAGACCAATGAGAGTGGAACTGCCATTGGTAAGTAATGTACAATCTGCAAAGGTTGAGTAAGAAAGTGACTTTCCAGTGCAGGTATGCAAGTCCAGCTTTGAATCATTTCAATCAGTGACATGAAGAGGTTACAGATTTCTAGAATTAGACACCTGGGAGAAAAAACATACAGGCTATGTAGCAGTTAGGCCGGTATATAGAGACACATAGAGATACACATTGAACAAAAGACTGAATAACACTGTAGAAAGTAACACCATTCCTAACAACTGAAATATGCTTTGAAAACCAGGAAAAGGTAACATCTCCATAGGGATAATGCCTGTGCTTTTAGGAATAAAACATTTTCTTTATTAGTAATAAGTAACAACAATTAACTGGGCTAAATGTTTTGTCAAGAATAAGGGCCTATAATTCAGTCGTATCTTTTTTCCTTATTTAGCAATAAATGTAACAGAAAATGCATTAACATTTATGAGCTCCCTGAACACATGTGCAATTTTTCCTTTCTTTCTATGTTCCCTTCTTTTCCCCCTTGCTTTCCGCATTGGCCTGATTCATTTCAGGCAGTCCAGTTATAAACAAAATCAGACAGGATCCTCTGGTCTCAAAGGGGCTTCTCACACTTTCATCGATGTTTTCCAAGTGCATTGTAGCTGACATGCCTGTCCTACCCACTAGCTTGGAATTCAAATCATTCAATCAATCACTCAATCATTTAAAACCATATTGAATGTTTAGCCACGGTGAAGTGGCTAAAAGTGAAATATAATTCAAATGTCCAAAACTATTATTTAGATGCATAACTATGACATTTTCATTTAACAAAATTTAAACATCAGTGTGAGTGAACAAACTATTCTTAAAAATAAATAAATCTTAGAGGTAAACTTTGGGAAAGAAGACACACACAAAAAAATCATACTAAACTTTAAAAATAGAATAATAACTTTTTCTTAGGATCCATAATAGTACATGAAAAGTGGAGGAATGAAACTGCGGGGGTACTGTTTAGGTTTTTTTGTTGTTCAGACTCCATGTTATATGAATGTGGTGGCTTTTTAAATATTTATAAAAATATTTATGCACACTTATGATGTTTTTGTTTTCTGTACTTTGTACTTTGATATTTACCTAACTAAAAATACTATTTAAAAGAACATTCAAAATTACCGAATTGCCAACTATAATTTTAAAAGATGTGAAAGTCTCTTTCACTGAAATCTCCAAAATAATATTGAGAAATTAAAGAGATACAAATGAATGGAGGGACATGCCACATTCATGGTTTGGAATTCGGTATTGCAAAGAAGTGATGGTTAATTTTAGGAATCAACTTGCCTTCCAATTTGTTGAAGCATTACCATTCTGGGCATGTCCATGAAGGTGCTTCTAGAGAACTAGGCGGCGGAGGTCGATCTTCAACATGAGTGGGCACTAACCAACTGAGGAACAGTAACATTGTAGACAATGGTCATCAATCAAATACCTTCTAGAACTGGAATCTACTCTTTCTCTCCTGTCTTTGAACATAGGAAATCAAGGTGCATGGCCTTTGGTATCCACACGTTATACCTATGACCTCTCAGGTTATCAGAACTTTGGTCTCAGAAAGTCTCATACCATTGACTATACATATACGTGGTACATAAACGGCTATTCCTCTCTGTGTATCTATCCATCTGTCTTAGTTACTTGTCATTGCTACGACAGAATATCCAGCATCCACAATTTAAGGGAGGAAAGATTTATTTAGCTCACAGATTCAGAAGGTCTCTGACACTCTTGGGGCAGCAGGCAATGGTGAAGGTGCATGGCAGAACAGAGGCTGGAGAGCTGCTCAGCCATTGCAGACAGAAGACAAAGTCTGAAAGCTCAAGCAAAAGCTAGGGCTTTCCCAGCAAGAAGCTGTAACAATGTCTCTTCTTTTTCCTTTACTTAATTCAAGTTTTCAAGTTGCCAGTAGCCAGCGACCAACTGTCCACTCCTCCCTCACCCATTGAGGGTGGGTGCCTCCCCCTCACTTCCTGGCTCACAAGGGAACAACACACAGTTCCAAAAAGATGGGGCTTTGGGGACCCTTAAGATCCAATCCATAGCACTGTCCATTCTTTTGGTTCTCTCTTCAGAGAAACCTAATACAGAAACTGCTGTTGAGCAAGTTGATGTTAAAATTCAATTGCATTTTCTAGCAAAATCACAACGAATTTCTGGCATAAAATTGAAAAAATTATGTTTAATTTTATAAAGGAAACCCAGCTAATGAACTTTTACACGATGACAAGAATGTTAAAGAATTTGTTTTCATCAGTTATTAAGACAGTAAAACGTTGTTAATAAGATGCAGTGTTGGTGGAAAGAAATATAAACTAACAAAATGAAAACAACAAAGAATTCTAAAACATAACCACACATATACGAACTTTTTAATTTTTTGAGATAGGTTGTGACTATCTAGTCCAGGCTGAGCTTAGACAGACTCTGTGTAAAGCAGGCTCACCTTGAACTTGTGATAATTCAGCCTCAACCTCCCAAACCCTGAGAAAAAAGGAGTGCAAGTTTTGTTGTGCATTGCCTTTTTTTTGAAACAGACTCTCGTTCTATAACCCAGGCTGCTCCTGAACTCACTATGGAGCCCAGGCTAGCTTTGGACTCACAGCAATTCTCCTGCCGCAGCCTCCCAAGTGCTGGGATTATGGGCATAGGCCAGAAAGCCGAGTTTATATGGTGATGGGGAATTAAACCCAGGGCCTTGGACCTGCTAGGCAAGCGCTTTAACTGCTGTGCCATTCCTCCAGCCCATGTATTTTCTCTTAAAGAATGTAAACATAATTCTGTCTTCAGGTATATGTGTACCTGAAGGTAATAGTTTACTTGTAATGTTTCCATAGTTCTCTATCAGGCATCTTTTTTAATGGATAAGTGATTAACATGGGATATTAATTCCATAGCCAAGATTTCATAAATATAATTTTGTCTAAATTCTTAGCATTTTCTTACTAACTATCCCAAATATACACTATCTTATGATTTTTTTTCCTAACAGACTTTGTAAAACTAGCGACAAAGTAAACAATATCCAGATTATTTCTCATTGGGTTTAGTAGTGCAATTTATGATTATATATTAGAAAAAAGATCTATTCCAAAAAGATCTCAAGTCTTTCGTGTATTATACAGAATTGTTTTTATGCCCACCGTTTTTTTTTTTTTGTTGATAATCCTAAATAATTGAAATACCAAAGAACCATAGTCTCTTATCCTTAAGGATGGAAACATTTCAAAACCGAATTATTCAATAATGAATTGCATTTATTTTTGACTATAGGTATATGTGTAGCTTCCTCAGCCTTATCCTTCAGATAGAACTTTTGCATCATTATTGCATATCTATAACTCAGCTCTATGCATACTACTTAACTGTTTACCTTAGTGTTTTTAAAATGACTCACGTGGCATCCTCATTCTTTTCTAGGAAGCCACAGATAAAAGACAGAAATAAAAGTAAAGTCTCTAAGGAAAGTAGGAGACTGTTTGTTTTACTCATCAAATGAACAAAATGTTATTCAGTTTTATAAAAATGTAGGGCAACCCTCTTCAGAACCCTTTTCAATTAGTGTAAGCTTTGACCGCTCTGTCTTTCTTTTCAAAATAAAAGCACCCTCTTTGCAACTTGCAAAAAACAAGTAAACAAAAGAAGCTGTTTGAAGGATATTACATGCAACACACACCGTGGCAGTTTTGAGTATAATAGTAAGCAAACAAAATTTCCAAAATATAAGAAAAGGCTTTGAAATTTGATGACTGGCATGAAGAGACATGAAAAGTTTCCACAAGGCAGTGTCCATGGCTGGGTATTTCAGGAAAAGTAAACCCAATCATCAAATGAAAGAGCCTAAACCTAGAAGGAGTAGAGAATCTCACTACTCATTGTTAGAACCCAGCTTGTCTTAAAAGCGTCATGAGCAGGGAAGATTGCTCTAAATGCAGAATCATGAGCAGGCAGTCACATCTGCAGGAAACACAGGAAGCAGTCCTTCAAGCAGGCAGGATGGAGGAGAGGGACACTGCGTGGGGGCATCCTTGCCGTGTCAGTCTCAGGTGGCTCACAGGAGAAAACGCTAAATAATCTACAGGCACAATTCCAGATTGTGTGGAGGATTTTTGAGAGCCATGGGAATAATACTGGCTCTCCCATTATATAAATTACCTGCACAGAGTGGTCTTTGAAAAGACTCACCTGTCTCCAAAGTGAGTCATAGTCATTAAGGAACAATTACGGAATCTCTCAGGAGAGGGTTGCCACAGTAATCAAAGCCATTTCTGGTTTTGTAAAGCAGCCGTGATGAGATTTCCAGCAGTACCAAGCAGCATCCAATGCTAGTGATGTCAGGAGGACCAGCAGCAACATCTCTGCCAACAGATATTGTCAGCAATGGTGGCTTCACAGGAGTTCTCCTGCAGAGGGGTTTTGAATCTATTCTTGGCAACGTAGCTCCCATTTGCACTACTCTGATCATCTCTAAGCTCTGCAAAATGTGTAACCGCCTGGAATATATCTGTTTCTCTTAAGTTAAACAAGGTTTGTAGAATAAATACAGCCAATTTAATCCAACTTTTGACTTATGTGCGTGTGCACCTTTGGAATAAAAATGACTGGAGGAAGCACACACACACACACACACACACACACACACACACACACACACATTAGGTTTTGTCATAGTCAAAGCCCATGACCTCAGTTGAGCCTTCACTGCTGGTACCAGCTCTGGTTTCCAGTGGATATATCATAATTTATTAAGTAATCCCATATTGTCAGACCTTCGTGTCTTTCTAGTTTTTCACTGATAGAAAAAACTGTTATAAATATTCTATGTTTTCAAAGTCTTTGCCACAAATTGTTTTCTTTGATCAATTTCTTTTCTAGAATTAGGGTTCTGATTCCACCCATAATAGAGTTATGCTATTACACAGACTTTCCTGCAGTTACATTTATTAAATCCACGCAAAATATGAAATTCAATTTTTTGAAGGCTCTGAATATAATGAGAATAGTTAGGGACAGGAAGTACTGCAATTGTTATTACATGGACTGAAGGACCCTGGCTGAGTTCCGCAATTATCTGGCTTTTGTGCTGAGAGGGCTAAGAAATGTTGTATGTGAAAGAAAAGAGCCTAAGCACAAAGTAAGAATCTTAGAGGATTGAGAGGATAAGATGTTGGAATTTGAGATTGAAAGAAAAAGTACAAATTGAATGGTAATATCCCAAAAAGGGGAAGCTTCAAGATGTCCCAGCAATCTCTTACTGACTCTCACTAAAGTATTTAAAAAATTCCCAGGTAGACACACACAAGAAAAAAAAATAAATTTTAGTATCTGTTTGTGGACAGAGAAAGAGAATGAAATTCAGATTCTAATTGTCATTAAATTCAGAGGAAGATCATACCAAAATAATAACAAATGAAAATCTTACATCCTAAAAAAATTAAGCCCTGAAAGGATTGAGGCTACCTTCTGATAATCTACTTAGCTTCTATAAGATAACTGTGTTTAATATTTTCTTTGTAAGAAGATAACATTAGCCAGAGGTGACACACTTTTAAAAAACTTGAATTTTTAATATCAAATTAAACAGAAAAGGGTTGGTGAAATACAGGGCCAATTTAACAAATCCAGGAGACCTACAGGCCTACAGGTAAAGCAGATCTAGAGGTGAATCCAATATTGAATTAGGAGAGATGCTAAAATCAACATAATTGATATAATTCAAGAAAATATAAGAGTAGGAAATTTCAACAGACACGTAGAATCAACAAATCAAACAACATCCACCAAAACTCCCTGTGGATCCCAAGCACCAAAACAAAAACGAAATACATCCCAACTAAATAAAAGAATTGCAACAGTAAGATTAAAAAATTTACCAAGAGCATTTTAGTAGCAAATTACCAATAGAAAAATTAAGCAAAAGAGTTAAGGAATAGTAATTCATAGGATCTAGCAGTAGAAACTATTTAGTATTATGTGCAAAAAGAATTTTAAACATTCAGAAAAGATCACAAGAGATCTGCAATAACAGGAGAAATATCTAACAAATACTTAATTCATGAGACAAGTTTTGCGGAAATATTGGCTGAAAATTTCTCAGATATGATAAAGATAGCAAGCCACAGATTCAATAAGATATTCAGATTCCACATAGTGTAAATAGAAAGGAAAAACACACTTAAGAGCCTTAATAATTAAACTACTGAAAAACCAAAACCAAGATGGAGTGAAATCTTCAAAGAACCTGGAAAAAGGAGCAGTGGTAATCTCAGGAAGTACAATTACAGGGTCAAAGAAGAGCCGTGAGTGGGCTAAGGGGAGTTGTGGGGATTTATTTTGTTTTTTGGAACTGAAAATTGAAGCTGAGCCTTCACACTGAGCTATATTCTTAGGAATTTATTATCATTATTATTATAATGATTATAACTCCCTAACGGAAGTTTGTGATTCTTCTTCCTCAATACTGCTCAATGAATTAAATGTTAGGATCGTAATTTGAATTCTTAATCTGTTCTATTAAAATTTGGTTCACTTTCTGCTCATGCCCGTAAAATCTGGTGTGGCACTGACACTCCACGGAGCAGAATCCTTAAGGCATTTCACCTTTAAATTCTAATTTGTTTTAGTTTCTTAACTATAAATGAAACCATTAGAACTTTAGGAGAAAGTTAACCCTGATGAGATTCTTTGTAAACTTTAATTTTACAAAAAAACTTACTTAAATAGAGCTTGTATTTAGAGTTTACTTAGATAATGCATTCATGAGGTTGAATTTGTAGGATTGCATTTCATACTTTTCTACCTCAGAGATCAAAATTTCAGGGGCTTTCATAGTTTGATTTACTTACATATTGTTATTCTCTTAAAGTCAAACCATACTCCCTCCTAGAATGTTTTATTCATTGTAGTTATTTTTCAAAGTAGTTTTGATTTTATTGCAGCCCTTGGTTTCATAACATGCCTTCAGGTGTCCTTGGAAGAAGCTCTTTCATCTCTGTGTATTCAAAATACCCTCCGTTAGCTTCCATGGGCAGCAATCACAGAGTCCTGTATCGTCTGGTCTCTTCATACTGCACATCCCACGAAGCTGAGATGCAAAAATCCTACCCCCAGTGATTTAGGTCTGGCCTCTTTCCAAGCCTTAATTGATGGAGACTTTGTCCTGTATTTAGTATTCAGCATAGAGCAAAGCAGTTCTCGTGATGGGTCCAGAGGATGAAAATGACCTAGCTGCTTAGAGACAGCAAAATGGAATTGCCTTTTGGATTAGAACTGTGGCTGGGTGCATGCTGACCACTTTCTCTTACCAAGTAATTACCTAAGACACCGGCTAGGCTCTTTTTGAAAATATAAAACCGTATTAAATACACAGCTAAAGAAAAAAAGCGGGGTACAAAATGTGATGTGCTCATATTAAATTAGTAAGCAAATAATTAATGAAAACACTTAAAGAAACCTTGGAAGAAGGTCTACTGAAATACCAGTAGTTTGAGGGATAGAGAAATGGCATTTTTTCTCTTTTCCATTTTGCATGTTTTCTTGATTGTAATTGTATTATCTTTATAATTAAACAATAAATTTTCTTCTACAATGAGTTTAAATATTTCTCTGGTAAAGATTTTGACAATCTACTTTTATAACCTCTTATCTTTAGCAATAGACCTAAAAATTTAACTCTGGAACATCATAATTAAGAGCATAACATGTTAACAACTAAGCTAGGTTTTCTGACACTGTGGCTTGCTTATTTTGCAATATGATTCTTTTTAGCACCTGTACAATTCAAGCCTTTTAACTACATTTCGCTTGAATGTCAGGCAAAGTAATTGTGAACCAGTTTGTATATATGCCTTCTTTTTGAGTTCGACTTCTTATCACAGTCCAGATATAGTGGCAACACTGCCTTTTCCCAAGCAGGGCAACAAAGTATTAATTGTGACTTAACTCTAAATCACTGGGAATGGAATTTTCTAACCATCCTTTCAAGCTTACAAATGCCTTAATTTCCAAAAGTTAAGATTAACTTACCGGAAGTATATGAAGATCTCATACATCCTCCAGCAAATCTCCTACACTACAATTAGGAAAAACAGAGAAATTAAAAAGTAACATGAAAGAGTTCTTGTTGTAGATGTTGTCACTCTAAATAGATTTAGAAATAGAATTAAAGGTCCTCATGTGCATTTAGTTGGCGTTCTTTCAAATATCACTCTTTGATATAGTTGATACAGTCTGAACGATTCTAGGTGATTTCCAGAACATTTTAGAGCAGCATAATTTTCATTTTTACTTGCATGACTGAAAAATATCCAGTTATCTTAAAGCTAATATTTTTCTTGTAGAAATTAACTGCAAAAACATCACGTTTTCCCCCATTTTATTGATATATATACGTGCAAAATTTAAGGTTTACAATGGAGTTGAGCATTTTGTGCACATACGCATCCTGCCAAGGACACAAGGGCTTTTCCACTCTCTTTCTGTCCCGCCCCTCACCTTACCCTCCCTCCCTTCTCCTCCACCCTACCCCCCCCCCCCATTTCACTTTGTTTTTTACTTTAAGTTTCATAATAGTTGTGATCTGGGACTCTCATATCAGAGAGACCATTCGATGTTTCACCTTCTGCTTCTAACTTACTTCACTAAGCATGATGTTCTCAAGCTTTTTCCATTTCCCCTCAAAGGCCTCCACGCTGTTGGACTTTATAGATGCATAGTATTCCATTGTGTATAAATACCACAGTTTGTGTAGCCACTGGTCTGTTGATGGGTATTTTGGTGACTTCCACATTTTAGCTGTTGTTAGTTGTGCTGCTACGAACATGGGTGTACATATATCTCTGCTGTGTGTTGTTTTGCCCTCCTTTAGATATATTCCCAGGAGGGGTGTCGCCGGATTGAAGAAGATATTTATTTCCAGTCTTTTAAGAGCTCTCCATACTGCTTTCCAGAGTGGTTGTACAGATTTACATTCCCACCAGCAGTGTAAGAGAATCCCTTTTTCCCCACGGCCTCGCCAGCACTGATTGCTATTCGACTTGTTGATATAGGCCTTCTCTCAGGAGTGAGATGCTATCTTAGCGTTGTTTTGATTTGCATCTCTCTTATGGCTAGAGATGTTGAACATCTTTTCATATATCTATTGGCCTTTTGTCCTTCTTCATGTGTGAACTGCCTCTTCATTTCATTTGCCCACTTTTCAATAGGATCCTTTATTTTGGTAGGCTTACTTTTCTTCAGCTCCCTGTGTATTCTAGTTATGAGCTTCTTATCTGAGATGTTGGTGGTGAATATTTTTTCCCAGTCGGTTGGATCTCTTTTTACAATGTTGATAGTTTCTTTTGCTGTGCAGAAGCTTTTTAATTTGACACGATCCCATTTGTTAATAATAATGGGGATAATTTCTTTTGCTCTTGGTGTCTTGTCAAGAAAGTCTTTGCCTATGCCTATGTCTTTTAGAAATTTGCCTTATTTGTCTTCTAGAAGGTTTAGTGTTTCATTTTTAATGTTTAAGTCTTTGATCCACTTTGATTTGATTTTGGTGCATGGTGACAGATGTGTGGCTAGATTCATTCTTCTGCATGTGGATGTCCAGTTTTCCCAGCGCCATCTGTTGAACAGGCTTTTTCTCATTGTATGTTTTTGGTCCCTTTGTTGAAGATTAAGTAATCGAGGGTGTTTGGGTTTGTCTCTGCTTCTTCAATTCTGTTCTACTGGTCTGTCTGTCTATTTTTATGCCAGTACCAAATTGTTTTTACCACTATGGCTTTATAGTATAGCCCGATGTCTGGAACTGTAATGCCTCCTGCTTTGGTCTTGTCGCTCAGGATTGCTTTGGCTATTCTTGGTCTCTTTTGGTTCCATATGAATTTAAGGATTGTTGTTTCAAGTTCTTTGAAGAAACTTGTAGGTATTTTGATAGGGATTGCATTAAATCTACATATCAGTTTCGGTAGTATAGTCATTTTGACTATATTTATTTTGCCTATCCAAGAGCAGGTGATAATTTTTCATTTTCTAGTGTCTTCTAAAATTTCTTTCTTCAATGTAATGTAGTTTTCTTTATATAGGTCCTTCACATCCTTGGTAAGGTATACTCTTAGGTATTTAATTTTTTGCTGAGTTATTGAGAATGGAATTGATTTTTTGAGTTCTTGCTCGATACGTTCATTGTTAGTGTAAAGAAAAGCTATTGATTTTTTAGTGTTAATTTTGTAGCCTGAGTCTTGGCTGAATTTTTTTATTGTTTCTAGGAGTTTCATAGTGGAGTTTTTAGGGTCTTCGATGTAGATAATTATATCATCTGCAAATAAGGAGTCTGACCTCCTCCTTTCTGATGTAGATTCCCTTTATTTCATTTTCTTGTCTGATTGCTATGGCCAGTGTTTCAAGGACTATGTTGAGTAAGAGTGGTGAGAGTGGGCAGCCTTGTCTTGTTCCTGATTTGAGAGGGAACGATTTCAATTTTTCTCCATTTACTATGATATTTGCAGGAGGCTTAGCATATATGGCTTTTATGAGATTTAGGTAGGGCCCTTCTATACCTATTTTTCTCAGTGTTTTTACCATGAAGGGGTGCTGGATTTTGTCAAAGGCTTTTTCTGCATCGATAGAAAGATCATGTGGTTTTTGTTTTTGCTTTTGTTGATATGGTGTATTTCACTGATTGATTTACGTATGTTGAACCAGCCTTGCATCTCAGGGATGAAGCCCACTTGATCATGGTGTATGATCTTTCTGATTACTTTTTGGATTCTGTTTGCCAGGATTATTGAGGATTTTGCATCTATATTCATTAAGGATATTGGTCTATAATATTTCTTCCTGGTTAGGTCTTTGTCTGCTTTTGGGACTAGTGTGATGCTAGCCTCAAGAAATGAGTTTGGTAGCATTCCTTCACTTTCTACTTCAAACGAGCTGAGATCAAGAAGTGTGATAGTACCATCTATGAAGAAATGAACAGCAACACAGTGCCATCACGGTCGGCTCCCTTCTCTGTGTTGCTGTGGTGGAGCTTGAAGGACAAATGTTTGTCCACTTTGCAAGTTTGGGACCCCTCTCAGGTTAAGTTAGAGCACCATACGTATGTCAAGTTTTTGTCTTGCCTGGCATGAGTATGACAAAGAGTACCTAGTTTTTAATATTGTTTGGTCAATAAACAAAGTTGATCTGTTTACCTCAAGAAAGTCTCCATATTCTTAGACTCCAATTTTATACCATACCAATAATGGGAATGTGAACCAACTTCAGCTGCTTAGAGGTTTTTTTTTTAATTATAGGCTATTTTCTATAATCATACAATGATAGAATCAGAAGGAAATTTGAATCCAATGATATAGGTATGGACTTTTTTGTCCCCTCAAAGCCACTTTTGTTTCAAAGACTAAAATAGAGTCTGGAATGTGTTTCAAAATTAGAGACAGGCTTCTCTTTTACAAGACCCAACTCCTTGCTAGATACTTGACTGCTCTGAAACTGCAAATATGTACCTATATTTCTACAGAGTGGCTTCCTCCAGTTTGACATAGGCTCCTGCACTTGTGGCAAGAGAGAGGCTGGTGCTTGTCTCACTCCTGAAGAATTTTTAATTCAGGTTTTCACAATGGCAGGGAACGAACACAGGATGGAGAAAACTGAACTCCTTCACGGAGTAAGTCAGGGCCAGGTCGGAGGTGTTTTCACAGGAGCCACCTTAACACCCCAAAAGTAGTCAGGTTGGAATTTTTTTGAAAGGATCAAAATGAAATACCCACCAAGAAAAAGAACCAAGCATCATGCTTTGATACCAGGAAAAAAAAGGTGAATGGTACAAAGTCTTTGAAATGATTCATTGCCTGTGTCATGAGATGGCACCACTCAGAGCTATCCTGCAGAAGGGTTCGGCAGTTTTTACAGTTGGTGCTGCATCCTCTGTAGCTCCAGACCAAGAATAGTCAGGAAGAGAGTGAGGGGAGGTCTGTGATAGCAATGTGAAGATCAGGGGAGCATAGCTTCCCTAGGTCTGGGCACGAGGGCCCGTTACATTCAAGTAAAGGAGGAAAAATCATATTCAAAGTGAATGGGGTGGAAAGACTCGATGGACTCTTTATTTAAGTAATTGAAGAGAGTCTGTTTAAGGTGGTGGTTATATTTTCTTAAACTTGCTTTCTAGTAGAGAAAACTAAAACTCAGAAAGATGCACAATTCCAAGGCACAAAAGCAGGAGATGATGGATCAGGTGGTCATGTGACACTGAAATAAACACCGCGAAAGACATTGACCCTGCCTTTATTGTATGGCTGCAAAGAATTTAAGCATACAACATGCATTCTTTCTGTTTTGGTGTTTTCAGCTTATATTTTAGGAAAGTCAGACTAAAAAATTGCAAATGAGGATTCGGATACCACACGACTGACTGTAGGTAAGCGGCTTCACCTGGCTATGTCTCATTTTTTCTTATCTACAAAATGGGAAGATCATGGGCTGGTGATGTAGCTGTAAGGTACAGAGCTTGTCCAATAGGTGAGTGGTCCTGGGTTTCATCCCCAGGACAACAGCAACACTAACAGCAAGTTAGGTTGGTGGTGCGTGCACATGTTGTCAGTGTTCTGGTGGGTGTTGTAGGAGAACTACAAATTTGAGGCCTGTGTGGGTTGCGTAGCCAGTTTCAATTTGGCCTATGCTAAATAGCAAGGGCCTGTCTCCAAAATATGTAATTAATTGAAAAATAAGAAGAGTGAATCAACTTGTTCTAAATTCCTTTTTGAAATTTATGAAAATATAATCACAGCTTAAGGAGATAGGCAAGGTAGAGTGAGAAGGGGAAGGGAGGCAGAAGAGGGGAGGGGAAGCACAGAACTGTGGGAAGATTCTGCATTTTTCCCACTAATTATGTTTTTCACACCTTAAATTTGCATTTTTTCAGAGTTGGAGAACTGAGTAAAAACTTAAAGTGTGGCTTTATATGTCCTCCCTCCTCTTTCCCACCATTTGTTTCAGCAGCATCCCTTAACTGATTTTATAGTGGAACAGAAATCATAATTTTAGTACCTGGAAGCTCTTCATGCTGTTTCAGATGCTTTCAGTTGAGGGCAGTAAAGAAAATTTTGCAACCTCCGAAAACCTCCTCCTAACTGGATTCCCAGGAGGAAGCGGGGATATGAAATTTAAAACACACATGCGCGCACACACACGCACACACTCACTCACGCACACGCGCGTACACAATGGGAATGAGATCTGGAAATTGTTGCTTCCAAAGGGTTTGTTGAAGCAGCTTTCAATCCTGTCACAATAGGTATCACGAAGATGAATAAAGTCGGTGTCATCCTCTGTTTTCATTACAATCCAAGGGGCTGGGATGGGGAAAGATTCATTTTGTGCCACTGTCATTTCTCATTACTCTGTTTGTCATAGGGGTGAATTATAAGAGCCCTCCAACGCCAGCAATGGCTTCGTTCTCATCACGGACTTTCATTCTCAGGATGAAGATGGTCATGAGCGGAATGTCGTGTGAAAACAGAGCTCACTTGTGTGACAGCTGGAAATTGGTGATGAAAATAGAAAATGGCAGAAATAAATGAATCCTTTTTTGTGGTAAAAATTGTCCTGCAAACGGCATCGCGCACCCAAGGCATCCTTCGCGGTGGCAACGATATCACAATGTAAATGCGAACGATGAACGGCGATCCGAGCCAACAAAGGGATTCTGAAGCATCTGTCTTGTTTTGGTGCTGGAGAAATGGATCCCTTAATCTTGAATAATGTAACATCCATTTAACTCCAGAAGTAATGTGATAGGCAATTAGGAGTGCCTCTGTTCTCTCCTCAGCTATGGGAGTATCTCCATTACATTCTGGCACAAAGACTTCCAAATTTATAGAAGCTATTAGAATTTCTATACGGGATACCCTTCGTACACATGCAAGCAAGAAAAAATATTTAATTGAATCAACAATAGTCACTTTCAAAGGAAGACTTCCACTTTCTAGTTTACACATTTTCTATATTGATTCATCTTTTTCAACACAGTAGAAACACTTGTATCTATTCAAATTACAGAGATGATAAACTTCTTTTCCATCAGTATAAATGGCTCTGAACTCCTCTGAATTACTTTTACTATTAAAGTCTATTTACTCTCAACTGTAGATATGTGCTCTCTAATGAAAATGAAGAGAAAAGGTGTCTTTTATTTTATTTCATTTTTTTTTAGACAGAGTCTCACTGCCCTGAAGCCCAGGCCAGTACTGAACTCACTATGTAGCCTAACTGGCCTCAAACTCACAGCAATTCTTTCCACTTCAGCCACCTGAGTACTGGGTTGCAGACATGCACCACCACGTCCAGTTTATGTGGTCTATAAGGTGCCATTTACATCTAAATTTTAAAATGAATTTGTCCAGTCTAGTGTTTTATAGATTCTCTTTACTATTATGTTCCAGCTGTGATATTTTTCTTTCCTACCCAGAAGCCACAGCTTTTTAGAAGGAGGATTAGAACATGCTAGTGGTACAAAGAACTTCATATAAAATGGTCTTTTGATTACGTTTCATTCATAGCACTCCCTTTGTTTTATCATTTGCCAACCGATAGCAACACACATAGTCAAGAAGGAAAAACAGAATTAGAATCTTTGACATGCATGTGGAGAATAGAAGCATTTATAAGACAGGTACTGAATTCAGAAATGTGTAAGATGTGCCCCTGAGGTCTCACATTCATTTGAGGCCGCTGTTACAGTTGCCTACCTTATATGTGCAGACAGGAAAATTATGCATGAGAGACTCTGCTTTTATTCCTATGAAAAGAAAGCGATTACGCTGTGAGGAATCATCTGAATTTACTTCATGCCTGTGATTTTGGAGTGGTTGAGTCCTCTCACGTCGTATGTCGCCTTCTCATTTCATTGGTCATTTCCTTTGATGTTAATTTCTTCATGCTCCATCTAAATATTTAGTTGAATCTTAAAAAAATATTTACATTAGTCTTTAAGTATTTACATATTTTGATTCCTTGACAAAAGCACAATTTCATTACTAAGTCCAGCAAATGTTAGGCAAAAAACAGCAAGGTGGTCCGTTTAATGAGTCAGTGTGACAGTGTAGCAAACTTAAAAATCATAAAATGCAATAACAGCTGAGGGTGTGGTAAGCACTGGTACAATCCCCACTTATGCACACATGTGCACACACACATGCACACAGAGCACAATTATTGAGCAAAATCAGGAACTGAACTGTCTAAGTAAGAGAAAGGAAAATGAAATGATAAAGGTAGGCTATGTTCTTAAAATAGAAATCACTATTTAGATGTTACCATGGGAATGATATTTTTCAATGTTTGAAACCTTGGATTTCACAGCATAAAATTATGAAGGAATATTATTGCTCTAGCAAAAAAGACTATCTTCATAGGTACATTTCTGACGTTAATGTAGTTGCTCTGTTCTTTCAATTTGTGATAAGGAAGATTTTAATGGTTAAGATAAAACCCTTTGAAACTATTCTCTTTTAAATTTTTATTGAAGTTTCTTCTACTTTCCCTTTTTTATGAGACAAATGATTTCCGTCTCTAGGTCTGTTAGTTACTCACTGGAGGTATCATAGCTGCTCTGGTATCTCCAGACTCTGTCTCAAAAAATAATAAAAAATAAAATAAAAGGCACCTTTCCTCTTCAGTTTTAATTAGAGAATGTATATCTACAATTGATAGTAAATAGACTTTAATAATAAAAATAATTCAGAGGTATTCAGAGCCATTTAGAGACTTTACTAATGGAAAGGCAGAGTTCATCTAAGCTGGGTCTCTAAAGCCAGAATCAGAAGTGTGTTGGGGAGCCTTTCCACTGCTGTGACCTATCATGTGCAGTGTAAAGTTTATTTTGGCACACAGTTTCATAAGTTACAGTCCATGACAAGTGTCCTCCATGGCAAAATTTCATGGCAGAGGGCAGGGCAGAAAAAAAAAACAAAGTTATCTCATCCGAACACAAAATGGCCTGAAAAAGACAGAAATATCTCTGCAAAATCACATGTCCAGTGGCCTACCTACTCTACCTGGGCCCTACCACCTAGTGAAACATTTAGCTATCACCTTATCAATGGATTAATCTGCTTACATCTGTAACACTTCCATGACTCAATCTGTAGTAGCCATCTCTGAACATAAAATACTGGGGAAGCATTTTACATTAAGAACAATAAAAGCATAGCAGGAAGTTTGGATTCAGTTTCCACCACTTACTAGGTGAACGCATTTCAGCAAACACCTATCTGATTCATTCTCTCCGTGCTAGGGTACAATCCCTTGTAACTGCAACTTTCATAAAAAGTAGCTGATTTTCACTCACAAATGAGGGTTGCCTGTGTGACCAAGCCCCCTTCCAAACACATGAGAATTTGGAAGACATATTAAATCTAAACCGGGCCATTATCCAAAATGTCTGTTATATTTCTTTAATTGTTAAATGAAGCTTAAAATAAAAGTCATTACATCAAGAACTGACATATATAGGTTACTTAGTAATTTAGGCAGTAGAGGATGGTTCCCAACACATTATCCCATTTTATTCCTACAAAAAGCTCTTGAAGAAGGTGCTACCATGTTATCTATTTTGTAGATGAAGGCACTGACAAGGCCAATCCAAAATTAAATAAAGGAAAAATAGTAATACTTGCTGTGGAGAGTAAGCAATCAATATGGTAATGATGACCATGCTCGGGATGACAGAGTGATGGTAGGGGACACTGACACCAGTAACAAAGATAATGTATATATGTGTGTATATGAGTGTGTGTGTGTGTGTGTGTGTGTGTGTGTGTGTTACATAATGATTATAGTGAGCTTGATTATTTGTGCACATATATCTCTCTTCAATATTACATTATCTTCCCCTCTCCCCTTTTAACCCTCCCACTTTCCTCAACCCCTCCCCACAACTCACACTATCATACCATTTAATCTTTAAAAATATGAATGTCTGTAGTCTGGGTTTCTCATATTAAAGAAAACATACAATATTCAACCTTCTGAGTTTGACCCACTTTACTAAGCATGATGGTCTCAAGATACTTCCATTTACCTACAAAAGTCTCAAATATATGTGCTTTTACGGAAAAATAGTACTCCACTGTGTACGTGCACCACAATTTTTGTATCCATTGGCCTGTCGATGGGTATTTTGGCATCTTCTACAATTTAGCCACTGTTAGTTGTGCTGCTATAACCATGGGTAAGCAGGTATCTCGGTTATACGCTGCTTTTAATTCCTTTGGAAAGATACCCAGAAGACTGGATTGAATGAAATTGAATGGATCAAATGGAATGTTTATTTCCAGTCTTTGAGGAATGTCCCTACTGCTTTCCATTGTGGTTGTACCAGTTTACAGTCGTAACAGCAATGTAAAAGCTTTTTTTTTTTTCCCCCAGCCATCTGGCCAGCCTCAATTGCTGTTCAACTTCTTGATAGTCACCATTCTCATTAGGGTAAAATGATACCTTTGTGAGGTTTTGATTTGCATATCCCTAATGGCTAAGAATGTTGGGCATCTTTTATGTACTTGCTGGCCATTTTTATTTTTTCATCTGAGAACGGCATATTTCAGTTGGTGATTTTTAAATTGGGCCTTTGCTTTTGAGGGGTCTACTTTTCTTCAGTTCCTTGTACATTGTCGTCTGACATGTAGGAGATAATTTTTTTCCATTCTGTTGGTTCTCTCTTCACTCTGTTGACAGTTTTCTTTTCCTTGCAGAAACTTATTAATATGATGGTAATCCCATTTGTTGATTATGGGGGACAAAGGAAAAATTTCTATGCATTGCCATTATGGCTTCAGTTTACATGATCATGCATGTAGCCATTAGGAATATAGAACTCATAGTTAATTTAACAAGCATTTAACTGCCAGACCCTGAAGATTAAGATGTAATGGAATTTTTGAAGGGTTTTTAGAGGAATAGAAAAGGGGAAACTAGGGGTTGGAGGAATGGCTCAACAGTTAAAGTTCTTGCCTAGCAAGCACTTAGGCAAGCGCTAAGTATCCAAGTTTGATTCCCCAGGATCACACAAGCCAGGTATGATGACCATGCCTGTAATCCCAGCACTCAGGAGGCTGAGACAAGAGGATGAAGGATTTCCTGGAGTCCAAGGCCAGCCTAAACTACAAAGACCTGTCTCAAAAAAGGGGGAGGGGGAACTGGTCAAAGGAGAAAAATATTAAGAGAAGGAATGATAGGGTACAGAAAGACTAAAGGAAACATGGGCAGAGATGGCAGAGAAAATCTAAAAGGAGAAAAGAAGAGAAGGCCAAGTAATCTGGCAGGCACTCCACTCAGAACCACTTGGATTGCACAGTAGGAGGCCAACTTCAGTCTCTAATGCAAGCCAAAAGTAAAGTACTGGGAACACACATACAAACAGAGTGAGTGTTTTCTTTAGGGTAGGTGGTGATGCACAGCACACATCAAATTCAAATCTGGCTTTATACAAAATGACTAGTGGCATCACTAGTCTCCAACACAGTGTGCCATCTGTGAAACACCCACATTTACAACCACAGAAACCCGTAGCACATGCATGAACAACTGATAGCATGAATTATGATTCCAGTGAGAAAGACATGATTTTTTTCATTCATTCAGTGACCAGCACTTCATTTTTAAAATATGCCTATCTAAGAATTATAGAAAGTTTTGGAAGGATATAGAGAGATACAGAAGGAGAGGGAAAAAGTGCAGAAACATTATGGTAGTTTCGAGTTACTTCAAGTCTCTTGAAAAACATTTTGAAAAATTATATCCAGAAAATTTTAAAAAATTAGGTACATGTAATAGCTTGAGACACATTTTGTGCTGATCCAGCTAATATGTCAAAATGTTCTGCTTCAAGCAAGAAGACAGAAGAGCTTTGCCACACCACAAGGGCCATCTTAATCTCATCAGTCCTTTTTCACCCTCCAAGCAAATAGCATTATGGAAGCATCTGATTTGCATGGGGGGCTTGATTTCTGAGAAAGCTGTTTGCAATTCAATAAGCTCGATACACAATGTTGCCTTTCATGTGATTCCTTATGGTGCTGTTGATAAGAATCATAATGCTTTTTTTCCCCAGTGGAGAATGTAGAAGCAAGGCTTAGAAATCAAACTTGTGTTTAAGTGAGAAGGCATATCGAGATTGAGAAAAATAAATCTTCATATTTTATGATCTGTCATGAGGCTTACGAAAGTTTCCGAAAAGGTCACTAGGTCAGATAGTGGCGAATTTGAATTGAAGGTTGTACTTTAAAATGAATGCTGGAACAGTTTGAAAAGGTGGAGAGGGAGGGACCAGGGAGAAGGAAAGAAGGGAAGAATCGTAAATTAAGGGAGATAGAGAGACAGAGATATAGAGACAGAGAGAATCAAGGAAAGATAGAGGCAGAGAGAAGGAGAGAGAGAGAGAGAGAGAGAGAGAGAGAGAGAGAGAGAGAGAGAGAGAGAATCAGAAAGAGAAATAAGATGAAGAAGTAGAATCTGTTTGGGAAACTGCATCATGGGAAGAAAAGCAATTTTGCCATCTTTGAAAAGGTCAAAGCTTCATAACATTCACCAAAGACTTCTTTGCCTCCTTCTTTTTTCTCAGCTTTCTGCAGACACTGGCACACCAAAAGATCTTAGAAAAATCAATTTCTTTGTGTGTGAATGATTGGTTGAATAACAGTAACATTTTTAGAGTCCTACAAATATTAATTCTAATTCCATCTGAACCAAATTGTTAAGAAGTTAATGGTTTCTAGCTGTCTTTTGTGTTGGCTTGTATAGTCTTTGACAGGAAATATTTGAGGTCAGACGCTTAGTGCCATTTACACGACCGTGTGTTATTAACTGGGACTTTCTAAGTGATGTGACTACAGGGGTTGGAAGCAACTGCGATGGTTTGGATTTAGAATGTCCTCCAAAGCCTCTTGTATTTGGATGGAACTGTGCAACTGGATGCTGTTGGGAAGTTGGGTCTGGCTGGAAGTGGCAGGTGCCTGGGACTCTAACCGTCAGAATAGTGTCAACTTGTTGAGGTTGGGATGCTCCCAGGGCAGAGCTTTTGCGTATATGTGGTTAACTTGTGGGCCAGGAAGTGAAGGAGGGGCAGCCATCTTGGGTGTGGCAGGGGGGATAGACGTTAGAGCTAAGTAAATGAAAGAAGAGGAAACATTTCTGCAGCTTCTTCCTGGGAAAGCTCTAAGCGTCTTCAAATCTCCAGACATCAGCTTGCTCCTCAATCTCTTGGCTTCTGTCTATGATACCATGAGCAACATCTTTGCCGTGTGCCTTCACTATTGCTGACTCCTTATGAACAAATGGACTATGCAAGACCTTCTGAAGCTGCACACTTAAGGCAACCTTCCCTCTCTGAAGCTATGAATGTCAGGCATTTTGTCCCTGCAATAATGAGTAACTAAGTCAGCAACCTTCAAACTGAGACAGCTCTGGAAATGGAAGAGAAAAGACTAGCAATACTTGAGAAAACAAAACAAACAACAGTTACAGGAGGCCATCATTTTTTTTTGACTGGGCTCCTGTGCTAGACCCAAGCAGATCAAAAGCAAAGTGGAGTCACTCACGATGTAGTCACATGTCACCAAATCAAAAGTGACATTGAGACCTGACACTTCTGGAATTCAGGAAACAAAGACAAGCAAATTTCCCAAACTAGCTAATTTCAATCGGCAAATCAGAAAATTCTCTTGACTATAATTTTACATATGACCTGGACACTTAAGTTTTCGAATTTTTATTTTGAATTTTTTATTGTTCTTTCTTCCTGTTTGGTTCTTTACAAGAAAAGTAAATTTGAAGTGACACATCTGTTCTCTTCTTTTTTCAGCCCTTCTTTGTCTATAACGCTAACCTCTTCTGCTCAGCCCATCAGAACACATATCCCATTCTGAGGAACGTTGTGTTACTCAACTCTGAAATAGCAAAAAACCCCACACAAGACCTGTAAGCTAAAGCTGTCATTGTGTTTTTCAACACCACTGATATTAGAGGAGGCTAAGCGTAGAGAAATAACATGCGACAAGGACCTGGGAAATAGGACTCTTGGGTCTGTGGCAGTCACCATAGAGTATGGCATGTGCCGATGAACATGTCATTAGTCATTCAAAAACATGAACTGATTGCTCTCGTGACTATATCGAAATCTTAATTTTTTAAAAATTTCAGTTTCCCTACTGTCAAACTGGGGTGATGCTCGTAAAGCAACAACAGAAGAAAGAGAATTATCTTAAATACATCCTTTCACAAGTGTTGTGTTCCAAATGCATTCTGAATGGTACCTAGTATTTTCAAGATACCAGAAATATAAAGTAGATATTCTTCATGTAACATAATTAAGATTTTGAGTCAGATAATTTTTTTGTGGTTTATGGTCTCTTCCTGTGTGTTTTAGGATACTATCCTATTTCTTTGACTACTAGGCACAAAAAGCTACCAGCACCTCACTCCTCAAAAATAACAAGCAAACCTGGCTCCAGACAACCCTAGATGTTCCCAGTTCAGCACAGTGTTCCTGATTTAGAAACATTGTAATAGAATAATCAGGCTTTCTATTTGTTACTTGAACTTGTCTTTACCTGCTTTTATTTTAAACTATATATGCAGTGAAAGTATAAAATTTCTAAACTTTTCCTGGAAAACATTCCTTCTTCTTTTACATGAAACTTGCTGTAGCACATGGCCATTCCACATGCCCAACTTTCTTCACAGGCAGATGTGATCATGTTGCCTGTGCGAAGTAAAACTAAGTTACACGATGAGTGGCACTTCTAGGAATTAATATTAAAATAAAATGTATATGCTCCTCTACCTTCTGTTTCATTTCTTCATGAACTGGGACAAAGACAGGCGTGATTGACCTTCAAAAGTGACTAAAAAGCAACAACATGGGGAGCAGTAAAATATGGACATGGCTATTTTGTCAGAGACATAACTTTTATGAGAGTCAAAAGATAGACACTTAGACCAGACAAAAACAGAGACACATAGGGCTTAGAAGGGAACAGTGCCTTTGTTTGGAGACTTGCTGTCCTCCTAGCTCACCATCGGCCAATCAAGAGTTCACTTGAGCCCCATGGATCCAAGTTTGTACCATGAAGTCCAACGTCATGCAACTCATGCACCAACTCTCCACTTGCCCTTTGGGTCTTACCAAGATGGTCAACTTTCATCTGGAACTTATCTAGAAAGCTGCCCACAGACACCTCATTACCATAAGTCCATGTGTGCTAACAGAGAAGCCCCAGAATAGCAAAGTTACTCCTTTAACTCGG
The DNA here is from genome assembly GCA_004027205.1 of Ctenodactylus gundi. Classification (NCBI taxonomy): domain Eukaryota; kingdom Metazoa; phylum Chordata; class Mammalia; order Rodentia; family Ctenodactylidae; genus Ctenodactylus; species Ctenodactylus gundi. The sequence goes on along the minus strand of PVKB01002230.1, from coordinate 98,720 downwards.
AAATTCTAAAGACTTTAAAAGTTCTAGCCCAGTGATTACTAACCTATTTTGAAATATGAGTAAATGAGATATGAAATTAGGAAATTAAGAAATAACTAGATTTGCCTACATGTCTGTCGCTTTAAGTATATTTATGTGGTATAGATTTAAGTTCATTTAATGTAGGAATGTGATATAGTTTTAACTTTGTTTTGTTGTAGCAATTCACTTATTAGGTTACTAATGAAAGTTTATCCTAAGGAAATTGATTGATGTAAAGATAACCTTGTGAATGTACAAATATGCACCTTCCAGTATTCAGCTAAGGCAATTGAATTTTATTTATTTATTATTTTTTCTTCTTTCTCAAATTATCCTTTTGAACTACATGCTTATAATTGTTTTCTGGTGTGAACTGGTGGGTAGGGCCAGGTTTAACAATAACAACAAAGATGTAGGAACATATGGAAAATAAAAAACTTTTGGTGAATATCCCAATGAAAGGATTGGTTGGATTCAGAGAGGAGATATCGAGATTTGACTACTGTGAACCCATTAGAGGAATAGGAAGCTGGGGTAGAGTGGTGACTTGAGTGAAATGACTTCGGCGCGGAAGATTAATATGTTAAACACCGTATGGTTTCTTGGACTTGGATAACCCAGAACACAGACATTCTTTGGAACCATATGTAGTGATAGCTGGAGCCGGGGGAAGGGACAGGGAGGGGGTGGGAGGGTAGAAGATGGGAAGGGATTGTGAAGTCGATGTGATACATAGATGTACGAAACACCCAAATTCATTATGAATGCTATGTATTACATTTGTATATTAATAAAAATAGTGGGGAAAAAAGTTCTATCCCAGGACCCAGGACAAATATAAATTCTTTACTGTACTTTTGATTAGCAAACTTAAGTTCATATTTCTTAATCTCATATAAATGTATCATTAAATTATCCACTAAAATAAATTCAAATTTTTGTATACGACCATTTCATTTGAAGACCACAAAAGAAGTTTTTGTTGTAGGTTTGCTTTTTTTGTTTTTGTTTTTGTTTTTCCTTTTAGGCAAAAGGACTAAAAATAATATACGTGTCAGGATCCTTGAGAAGAATTGTAAGATAGATAGGTGGACAATAAGATTGTAGGACTGGAAGGAATTTTAGTGATTCTCTAATTCTTCAACATACATCTACAAAAAAAAAGTTCAGAGAGAGACTGGGGATATCGCTCAGCGGTTAAAGTGCTTGCCTAGTAAATGCAAGGCCCTGCTTTGATTCTCCAGCACATAAGCTGGGAGTGGTGGCACATGACTCTAATCCAGGCATTTGGAGATCAGGCAGGAGGATTGTTGGAGTTTGAGACACGCCTGGGTTACATAGTGAGTTGAGGATAAGCCTGGACCACAGAAGGAAAACATGAAAAATAAAATAAAAGCAAAAAGAGTGAAGAGTTAAGCAATTTCTCTCATTTTTCCCATGGTAGAAAAGAAAACAAGCAACAAGCTCTGAAGTAAGAATCCAAATTCACAACCCACCTCCTCTGAATCATGTCCTCTGAGCCCACTCCAGCTTTCCTTAAAGAACACACCTCTAGATGTTTCTGTCCTATACACTCTGTTCCTCATCTCTTAGGATGCTAAATTTTATTAAACTCTCTTACTCTTCTTTATCCTATATTTTGGTCTTCTGCTTCTTTCCCTCTTTATTCCTCTCTCTCTCTCTCTCTCTCTCTCTCTCTCTCTCTCTCTCTCTCCCTCCCTCCCTCTCTTTTTGTCCCTTTATTCCTTTGTAACTCTAATAAGCCAGAGAGAGAACATAAATTCTCTTCTCTGCAGGGTCTCATTTCAGCAGCACAGCTTGGGCAGAGATGTGATAATGAAGTCATTTGCAGCTCTCCTAGACATCAGGATACCTTAACTCAGGTTCTTAAGATTAGCCTTGTGCTGGTGTAAATGAGGGGGATTTCAGGAATGAGGCCCTTAGAGCTTGTGGATATGGAAGCCACAAAGGCAGAAGCTGAGAAAATTGAAAAAAACAGGATGATCTTGTGTGGATTGGATCATCAGCCCAACGCGTGGCTTAACATAATGGGAGAATCAGGAGGATAACAGGGGAATGCTGGTGGCTGGTGATCGTGACTTTGATTTACTATTTCTTCCCTAGAGGAAACTTTCTCAAATCAAATCCTACCTGAATACAAAAAATGAAAGTGAGACAAACAGACAGACAGAGGAAGAAAGAAAGAAAGAAAGAAAGAAAGAAAGAAAGAAAGAAAGAAAGAAAGAAAAGACAGTGAAAGAAAAAGAGTCTACCAGGGCCTTTCTATTGTCTTGGCCTCTCAGTTTTGCACACAAAGATTGCAGCCACCTAATTTCTAGCCTCCATCCACGGTTGCTTTGTGCTTCCTCGGCCATGATGTTATTCCACATCTTCCACATCTTCCGCTATCTGGAATTCCTCATAGCCCTCTGCTCATTGGAAAGCCAACACAAAAATGGCCTTTAAATAATTCTCTAAGATGGAGATTTGACTAAGACATTGCTCTTCTTTTCCCCAATCTTTAGGGACACCTATGAAAGCAGTTATTTTGCATGCATTCTATCTGTCTGTCCCAAGTGAACTATCAACTTTCAAAAGCTAAGGATCACTTGAAGTTTGAATTTTCTTCCCCAGAACTTGGTGCTTATCAGGCACTAAAATAAAGTTTGATAAATGAATCAATACATTTAGGAGATACACACACACACACACAGACACACAGACACACAGACACACACACACACACACACACACACACAGAGTAGTTTTCATCCTCACCCCTCTCCAAATTTTCTACAGAATTGTGATAAAACAACTTTAAAACATAGACTTAAAAATAATACTCACTGTAGGCTTTGAAAGCAACAGTGTTGTCAACAAATTCAGGAGTATGGATATCTATATGTACACGTATGTACAAATCTCTCTGTCTCTGTCTGTGTCTGTGTCTGTCTCTTTCTCACTGTTCTTAACTGTTCATAGGGTGTAATTTTGAACTTGAACTCCACATCATGTTTTCTTTTCCCCAGACAGTGTGCAGTGTGTTGCGAATGTTGTGTTCATATGTAAACAACAGCGTTTCAAGGTGACGTTAAAAGGTAAAGGTCACAAATCCTCATTCTTTACAGTGGAAAATATTTCAAAAGAAAGGAATAAACATTTTTTGCAGTGTTTGCACCCAGAATTGTGACCTCCGTTATGACAATTTGACAGGATACGGATGGAATTCTAGTGATGCCTTGTACAAATACCACAAAATAATTCTTTTGGCAGCTTAAAGGCCAGTGATTCCTCCTGCTTGTACTCTCAGGTCAGTGTCTCTGTATTACAGAGTTTTTTTCATAACTTCTGAAGTTCCAAAGAGTTCATGGAATATGGAAACAAATGTCTACATTTATAACATTGTAAATTCTCCAAACATCTACTCACAAAAAAAGGAAATTACAGGCTTCCTGTCTCTTCTAAACTCACCTGTGTCACGCAGCACTCACCTCCACAGGATAGAGTATGGTGTATATGTTTGGATTTTTATTTAAAAGTTTATTAAAAAATAGATGAGGTAGTTGAAGTGAATAAGGTATTGGGTACCACCTAGCTCTTTCACAAGTGACACTTCCAAGACCCAGCATATATTCAAACTGAGCATTTTTTGTGTCCTATGATATTTGTTCATACAACTTGAAATTTAATAACACAGTACAATGTTATTATCTGTTTCAAATATAAAAATTTCGCTAACCACGTGTTATCAATAGTATCAGGAAATGTTAGGACCTTTCAGTTCTTGTAATCATTGCACACTGTTCTTGTAGGTTCATAGTTGCCACTTTCTGAAAGTCAGAGCTTCCATTTTTGTTCGCATATGCATAAATTCTCTGATTTTGAGACTTTAGCAGATCTCTTGGTGTTCCCATAATGATGCTCCCAAAATTTACATAAACTATTGTAAAAATGAGCCCAATGGGCAAAATAAAGCAAGACGTGGCTCTTTTTGCACAAAACACTGCACAGAATTGAGTCAAAAAACAGTATTAGCTTCCCTCAGGAAGACGCACAAATGAGTGCAGTTCTGATTTTCCTTGTTTAAAAATGTGGAATTGTACCCACCTTGCTATGTTAAATGATGGTACAGTGATAAGATGTTGACATTAAGATCATTAAAAATAAAACTACAGCAACAAACTAATCTCTTGTTCAACATTAAAATCTTGTTTTTTTTAGAGTACTTTGTCTAATATTTTTATATAAACCACAATGATGATTTAAGCATTCAACAGATTGTGTTTAGATACAGTGTTCAGAATCTTGGGAAAAGTTACAAAAGCAAAATAGTACGTGTTTTTAGACACAAACAGTTGTGACCTAACCGCAATGACACAGTTTGTGAGGTCAGCTGGAAGCTCACCGTGAAAGCTCACACGTTTCAGCTACAACTCTTGACGCAGAGTCATTTTGTAAATAGCTGATGAATCCTTGATTTCTATCATTTTTAATTTTTCTTGATAGCAAAACTTCTACTGCTTAAGCGATCTATTTGAAGGATTGGGTGATGTGGCTGCATTAATCATTGAAAACTGCTAAAATTCAGGTAACATTGGTAAGTAAGGCAATGGTATTCTTAGTAGGATTATTGTGATGGAAGTAAGCCATTCTTTTGAGGAAAAGTGCAATTTTTCCCCCAGTGAGTCTTGTTTCTCTCGTTCTCTAGCTCTGCACAACTATTCAGTGCAGTGGAGTGAAAAGGCTGTGTCTAAGAACATGTGGCTATGTCTGCTTTGGCAGATGCTTTGGAGACCTGACTCGAAGCAGGCTATAAAAGGCGAGAGGTGCTAAATCAATCTAGTCTTATGGTTTATTCTTGGTAGCAGGGTTTGTTGAAAAGTCTCCCCTTCCTGTGAATGTTCAGAGGTTAAAAATGTTACAGACCACATTGAGATTGTGGAGGAACACTGAGGTCAGGAACTTCAAGTTTTGCATAACTTGCTGTGTGGTCTCCAGGAAAGATATTTAAACTTTCAGAGTTTCCAACTCCTCATGTATGGAAAAGAAATAATAGCACTTAAATATTTTTCAGTGTGCTACAGTAATTAATTCCTCTGAAATGCTTTGAAACAAGCTTCAAAGAGATGCACTTATGTGCTTTTGCTTTTGATTTTATTTGTTAATGAGGGAGAACATATTTTTGCGTGGGAGAAAAAAGTTCTTAACTGTATGATGATAAAATTGTGTTCATTGAATTACATTCATTTTAGTCCATAGCATTCGGGTCATTATCTAAATAGAAAAGGCTTTTCCACCTTATCTGGAATTCTACATAAATGGTGTTAGAGATGATGGCCCCCTTCCTTGTGGGCAGAACCATCATACTTATCTGGCAGTAAACATGGAAGATGACATTATAATGTGTATTTGGTAAATTTTTATGTCAAAACCTTTCCTGATACCATACAGAGCTAACAACATTATTTGATTGACAGGGATTTATTAGTTGAGCTATTCTCAAAAGAAAATGACAGAAAACCTAATGCTGGTTCTGAATATAAAGGAACTTCTTTGGTTTGGTAAAGGGAAAGTTCAGAGGTGGGAGTACTTGCCAACTTTCACTGGAGTCTGCTATCGCAAGAGCCCTAGGATGCTATGTAACAAAGATTTCTGTTGCTCTTCTTACAGGTTACATGTAGAGGCCACGCTCTCCTCTTCGTGTCCTCTCTCTGGGATCTCATTTAAGGGGCAGCTTCTGCCTGGCAACACTACACAAAGAGACATGTTCTTGCATTGACTTTTAAAGTTGCTTCTCCAAGGCCATTTACACTTCCTTCAGTACACACATCCTTGCCCAGCACAGGTTGAATGATTGATGTGATGATGCTAGCGTTGTGGGAAGGCACGAGTCTTTGAAGGATAAGGAAGAAGTAGCAATTGTTCTGGAATAATAATGCAATCGCCGTGTAGTGTTGAAGTCTCATTTGATCAAGGGCCAGCAACCATTTTTTGTGAGCCTGCCTTCCTCTGCTCACTGGCTTTGACCTCTGGTCAGTTTTTCTCATTGTGGATAGTGGTAAAAAATAAAAGGAAATACAGCTGTCTTGTACAGAAATCATCCATCAAAAGAAGAGAACTGCTTTTCTCAACCATCATAGAAATCTCAGGTGTCATTTGGATTGGGTTCTCTTGGGTAAAGTCAAACATCAGTTGCCTAAACCCTTATGCTGAGATCACACTTGCCGATTTAGATCAATAAGGTGCATCCTGAATCTGGGATTGAAGTTCGGAGCACCCAAACCACATTGTCCCAGGAATAGAAGAAATGCAGGGAACCAGTGTCAGATCAAAATGTCTTAATCCTTGTGACTTGTCAACTTTACATAACACTCCTTCATGAAGGTCCTTTGCCCTCTCTCCCATGACCTCTGGGGTATGACTGCATATTACCATTAAACTATTCTCATGAATGCTTAATTTAGTTTGGAAAACAATTATATTGCTTACATTATGAACTTTTACTTCATTAGAAAATAGAGAATTCACAGAAAAGTTTTATGTAAAAGAGAATTTAATACAAAACTAAAATAGAACTTTGTTGGAAATCGTCGTCTACTTCCTTCTTATATGACTTTTGGCAGACTAACTTTGCTAAGCCCATTTCAACATTTTTCACAAGAGAACAATGGGGGTGTAAGTGGAGCTTGTCACAGAATGCTTGCCTGGCATGCGTGAAACTGTTCAATCCCCAGCACTGCACAAAATAAATTATTTACCTTAAGAATAAAAACAGAGAATAATGGGATTAAAAGGGTTTTGATAGGAATTCTATGAGCTTAGTGTAGACATATCAAGACCATGCCTAGTGTAGTCCTGATGTATGATTAATTAACATGCATGGTTTTTATAAAGTGTTATAAGGTTTAGAGATGCTAAGGATCGCAGCTTTAGTGATCAGAAAAAAAAATTTGTGGTGAGTGTGGCATTCAAGCTTGAGTTTGACATCTGGATGGAACTTTCCCATGGCAACTCTCCGAGAGACAATATTCTGAGGCTAACAGGATTGCATCCAGCAAGCATACAGAGGTGGGAAACCATGAATCATGCTCAGAAAATGGAAAACAGCAAGTCAGTGACGAGAACTTGCTTACTCACCTCTGCTTCCATATTTTTTCTCTCTTCCCCAAGCTAGAAAGGTCCCTTTCTCCCCATCTACCAGGCTACCTATGACTGACTGCTGTTTGACTTTGTCCTTGGTGCTACTTTCTTGGTTTATTCAAAGGGATTACACGCTCATTTTTCCTTACTTCTTGCTCATTCAAATGAGAAATCTTGAGCACATTCACGTATTTGGCCATACTGTTATCTATCACCTATGTCAATTATTTTACAATTTCTAGCACATTATGTGTATGAACAAAACAATATATGCTATATAATTTTATTCAAAGCATGCATAATTATACTTTCTTCGGACCTGAGGGGAAAAATGATTTTCTAAATGCAATTAATTTTCTCACCAAATAGGCAGTTAATATTGTATACTGCATGCATTATACTAAGATTACTCTTCATTTAGGTACTGAAGTAGAATTCATTTTTTTTCTAATTAAATAGCACTTTGTCCAAAAATATGTGCACATTATTTATTATTATTTTGGCTTCCAGAATGGAAAGAATTAAATATTTTCAGTACCACAAATTACATTTGTTTTCCTTTGGTACGGTCCGTGCTTTTATACTTAATAAGAAACATTAGATAGCGAATTAATTCTTCAGACTGTCAAATGCTACACTTTCAAAATTCTTTAATGTAGCATGCCATTTCAGCTGCCTACACTCAGCCCCTTCTCTTCTTTCTGTTATTTATAACATTTTTTTCATTCTTTAATTTGAAATCTGTTTCTTATGGTTTCTAATAGTCAGAAGGCTTTGCATAGTAAATGGGACATATTGAGCGTCTCGTATGAAATAGGGTCAAAATTCTTGAACAGTTATGATAGTAACAGCTAGAAACAACATAAAGAAAATAGAAGCAAATGACTTTAATATAAACATTACGTTTGACATTCTTCAGCTAGAGTTTGTTGTTAACGTTCTTGGTTTGTGTATTTGCTGACAATTTTAACCATTGTGAAGTATTCACTTATATTGCAATTGTAGCCTCATCAATAAAGAATCTCAGGTGCAATTCTGCTAACAGAATGAATTTTCAAGTAGGCCCATGCAGAATCTGGGATAAGTAAGTCTTCTCTGTGCAAATGTTAAGACCTCAGGCATTCCTGTATGCTACTGGGACACCTTGGAGGTGTTTTGTTTTTTATGTCAGGAAATATATACCTGTTTTCCTTAGTAACATAGTTGCAAATAAAAATAAAATGTCTTTGATCAACATGACAAGATATTTCCACCTTGACTTTATCATCTGATATAAAAAGAATATTTAAGATTATGCAAATCAAATAAGTTTGCATAATATGTCCAATAGTGGAAAGTTCTGATTTGATCACAGTGACCTCCAGGTTAATTCTTTTCAATCTCAGTTTGGATCTCATCACTCAGAATGTTTCAAAAGGAAAATTTAAAAATGATATGGTATAATGGAAAATTTTATTACTGGGCATTCCGAGTGATCTTTGAAAAATATAAAAAAGTGGAAGATCTTTGATACATAGTAGCTTAAAATTAAAAAGGGAAACAATAACTTCTTTAAGTTGAAATTTCAATAAAGAATTGCTGAAAACTCATACAAAATAAAAAGTTAATTTATGTCTCCATTTTATAAACTAAACATACTTAAAATATTTATGGGAAACATACAAAGATGCCCTAGGTAAAATATTTGTTAAAAGCCTTTTACGCTGGGCCTGTGTATGAGCTTATACTCTGTGTACTCTGTGAGGCTAAGGCAGAAGAATTACAAATTTGAGCCTAGCTTGGACAACTTCATAATTTAGTGAAACCTTGTCTCAAAAAAAAAAAAAAAAAGTCTTGTATCCATTGATCATGTCAACTTGATGAATGTAAGACCCATACCTCCGCTGGTATTGGGATTTATTAACCACCCTAGACTGGGGCCTAAGAACTTGTAGGTATCGGAGTGTGAGTCATTTGTGGGCTGGCCAATGAGAGAAGAGTGCCCTCCCAGATGTGGGAGGGCCAACTGGAACTCCACCGGTGTAAAAGGGAGGAAGAGGTACGATTGCCCGTCTACGGCCGTAGCAGGTCATCAGCACAAAATCGTTCCTGTCTCGACTTGTGCCTGTCTGTTGCTGCCCTACAGTTGTCATTAATCTTCAGTTGCCGATCTTCACCTGAGATCTACAGCAGATTCTTCGATCTTCACCTGAGATCTACTGCTTGGCTGAGCAGCCATCTTGGACCACCTCTATCATTGGACTTATAAGCCTTTCTAATAGCCCCCTTGTGCTAAGACCTATAAATTCTGTCTTTTGAACCCAAATTAATACAGAAAATTGGTACCAGAGGAGTGGGGTCATTGATGTACTTTACCTGAAGATGTGGCTCAGAATTCTTTGGAACCAGTTTGCAGAAGGAATTTGGAAAAGTTTGGGGGACTAGTCTCGACTAGCCTCAGCTTGCCTTCCTGTTTGTGATGTCCTGAGAGGCTGCCTCCACCTCTCTCTCTGCCATGTACTTCAATTATTGCCGGCCACCCCTGAATGGACTGTGACCTTCGAGACTGTGAGCGAAAATAAGCCTTTCCTGAGTTTGTGGGTGTCCGGTATTGAGTCACAGCAATGAAAAAGTAAGTAAGACAAGTCTGGAGTCTTAGCTCTTTGTGAAGGCCGTGGGTCCTAAACCCAGTATCACAATATATAAATAAAAACATACATACATGCATACATACATACAAATCTATAAAATGACAAGAAGAATTCATAGTTTTGCTACAAAAAGTATTTCATTGTTTTGGTTGTCTCCATTTTTTTCAAAATTAAAGAATTCTGAAGAAAAATTTAATTAATTCTGTTGTTACTAATATTGCTCTAACGCAAATGGCGGAGTGTAATGGGCAGCACACTTCAGTATAGGCACAGGGAACTTTATATCTGCCAAGGGCCATGAGGATATTTATCATATTGTTCACAAGCCATACAAATTTTTCAACTTAAAAATTAGCCTGCTATGAAAAAACTCTCCTAGATTTATTAAATTCCTGGTTCCTCTTGAGGTTTCCTTGATCAGGCTGACCAAATGATTTTATGGGTCACAGACAGCTTGGAGGCTCGGCATTTCCCAGCTCCTACCTGCCAGTCTGGCTGTCACTCCACACAAGTTGCCAGACATGGTCCTGCAGACTAAATGAGGTACTAGATGCAGTGTTACTTTGTGGAAGCTCTCACACTAGTCAAGTTCATTTTTTGTTCTTGTTGTTTGTTTACAGCAGGCAGAGCCTTCTGAGTGGTTGAGTGGTAAGTTGAAGCAAATTCTGCACTTTTCATAATTTTGCCTGTGTACAACTGTCATGATGATTGTAAGCACAGGCATGCACTAAAAATGGAAAAGAATTGGTAATTATATATTCAAGTAGATGTTTCTGCAGTTACTTGATTCCTTCAGACTGCCTTTCCTCAGACCTGTTTTTTCACTTTTCCTGGCAGTGGCTGGCTTTGCAAATTTTGCTTCAGGTATAAATACACCAGGTTTTGAATATAGCCAACGTACTGGTTTCTAGGAATTTGTTGATACCTATGTTAGTCAGCTTTCTATCCTATGACAAAATATCTGAGATACTCAATTGAGAAGGAAGAAATACAATTTTGCCTTCTGGCTGTGGAGGTTTCAGTCAGCTAGCCCAGTTGCTTTGGACTCAAGCCGACACAGGGTGACATGAACAACAAGGTGGAGGGAGTCAGACCACGGTGGCCAGAAACCAGAAGAGATGGGCCAAGGTCTCAATAGCCTCTTCAAGAAAATGGCTTCTGTAACCTAGCTTCTTATAGGGCCATGTTCTAAAGTTCCCCTCATCTTTCAATAGCGTCACTGGCTGATGCCTAAGCTTTTAGCACATGAGCTTTTGGGGGACGCTTAAGAACCACAGGATAGCAGTATGTATCATTTTATTAATAACACCCCTGAGAGTTCATTTCCCAGGAGAACTTCCTGCAATGGCTCTTTTGCCACTCTTGATTTGTGAGAGATTACCGAGGGAGCATTAATTTCTAGGTGCTACATAGTGACTTTCTTATTTTGTTTCATTTCTGCTTTTTACCTTCTATTTCAAAATCACCCAAACTCTTTTCCACCCGTCCACAATAACGTTGAGCACCCTCCCATTATGCCCCACACCATCCGCCTGGTCTTTCCTTACTGAAAGAAAGCTGAATGCCATCTGCAAACTGAAAATTCAACTTAGAGAAGTTGAGAAAATGTGAAATATAATTGATCTTAGCACATTTCTAGTAGAACCCAACTCTTAACTCTTTCATATCTGTTTGAATAAAAGCTATAGAGTCCTTAAGTAGTATAATTATTTTAAACATATTTCAGTGTAAACAAGCTTTAAGCAACTTGATTTGTATTCAAAAATAATTTTAACACATTTAATATTGCCAAAATAAAAACACAAAACATTTGAAAACCAGTTGTGAGATAAGGCTAGTTCTGAGCATCCTAATTTAATCCTAATGTTATTAGAGAGGAAGTTATTACAATCTCTGTATTACTAACGAGGAAGTAGTTTTGATTTGATGGTAAGTCTCTTATCCAGGTCACAAATCTAGTAAAAGATTGAACAACAATCCTCAGAATGTTTATCAGTTAAAATCTGTGTGACTGTAAGTATAATTTTAAAGTCAGGTTTTTTAATAATAATATTAGACATTCATCGTAAAACAGCATGGAAATGCAAAATGTGAAAAAAGATGCAAATTGCATTTGACATAAACAAAGCTTTCAGACAGTAATTACGATGGCCACGGAAATCACAACAGCCTTGCTAGTCAGTACATCTCTCTCATTTGCTGTGTTGTTTAGAAAACAAAACATTTTTACTCTCACAAATGAATAGAGGTTATACTTCCGTGTGTGTGTGTGTGTGTGTGTGTGTGTGTGTGTGTGTGTGTGTGCACGCGCGCGCTCGCGCACCTGTGCAGGGATGCACAGACCTGAGCTATATAAAAAGCAAGACAAAAACAACTCAGAAAACCTTGCAACACACAGCTTAACCCATCTCAATCATTAACATGTTTTCAAATTTACATATAATCCCAAAGACAGTAAAAACAATTTGATGCTAAGGTTTGCACAAAAATGAACTAAACTAGTAAGAAGAGTCAATATTTTAATGGCTTATAGGGTAGTATTAAAATGCAGTATTTTTAATATATTTAAATATATATCTTAACGTTTCAGTTAAAATACTAAATTCAAAACAAATGTCAACTGACTTCTCAAAACACCATTAAGAGATAAGGACTCATAGAAGCCAATTCAAAAATAAGCTCTGACCTCTTATGCCCATAGCTAAAACTCTCAAATGAGAAGAGAAACGCAATCCTTCCAACTTTGCCTAACCTAAGTGCCGTGGCATCAAATAATTGGCAAGACTCAGAAAAGTCAAGTGCATTTACACACACATCTCCAGTAACCTATAGCCAAGCTTAACCGTACATATTTTAACATTTACCAACAAATACTAATTAACATATACTGTATATACACATACACACAACAATTCTGGAGTTGTAGAGAATATAGGAAAATGCTAAACTGATGATTCATGAGGGTAAGGATATTGTAAGAAATAAATCACGTAGAAGAATATGTGGTCAAAGTTGAAAGGAAAGGGCAGACAAATCATGTGTTCGAGTTCAGTACAATGTTTCCTATTTCCTTGACAAGATCACCCAAGTTTCTCCACTTTTTTTTTCTACAAATACATGGTTTTAGTGGAAGTCAATGCTGAATTAAAAATGGCATCTTCAACACACGTTCACACACACACACACACATACGCGCAATTGTGTGAAAAGAAATTCAATCCTAAAAGTCATAAACTTAAGTTCAATGGAGAGCACATGTTTTCACAAACTTTGGTTCATTGTCCCTTTGTTTTAAATTCAAAATCATGAATAAATCCTTGAATTAAGCTTATGAGTAGATTTCCCCACATGGTTAGGATCTAGTGAAGAAGCCACATTGTATGAATCACAGAAGTATGCTAAAATTAAAAGGGAGATTCATTTGTTCAGATTTCCGAAAAGTTGGCCTCACAATAGCTCAGAAATTCAATTAGCTTCTTTTTGAATCCTGTTCTGTTGTTCTGGGTAGTCTGACCTCAGCTTTTGTTTTTCATTCTGTAGCTGAAGAGCTGAAGAGGACAGACAGAACGACTCAAACCATCAGGCACATAAGGAGCTAGTTTAACTTGAGAGCAAGTCACAATGAAGGAAGACCTTGGTTCAGCTACAAAAATGAGAAGCAAAGGCAATCTTTGCTTTGTCACTACTTAATACTCCGCTGGAAGTAATCCTTCCACATAACAGTGCTGTGAGGGCCATTTCATGTCTTCCAGTCCCCTGAGATTTCATGAACTTCCCACAGTGATCTGAGTAATTGTGTAAAATACAAGTCAAAAATATAGTTTTAGGAACTGGATTGTATTATATAGAAAAGTGAGCTAAAAAGAATGAGCTTATTTTTAAGTATCATATAAGCTTTTAAAAATAGCATTACTAAAAAAAAAAGTGTTTTAAAGGTCTGAGGAGCCTTAACTTTTTAAATGTAGTGTAGGAAGTAAAGAAAATAAACTTGGAAAAGAGATTATTGACAGTTTTCTTGATGACACTGATTTCATGTGTCACAAATCTTAAAAACATTGATAAATGGAAACATAGGTCCACAGTCTCCTATGTAAAACTTAATGTCAGCTGTGTCTCAGAATTCTGAATTTTTCATAAAATTTGAGAGGCTAATACCGGATTTATGGAATGTGTTATGTAACAACAATATTGGTGTCTTTCTGGAGCCCCACTCAGTAATTACATCTATCAGCAAATCAAAATGCCTGTAGACCAAGTCTCTCTTGGTCTAATACAAAACAGGTTAGATGTCCCAACTTTTCATGAACAATTGTTGTAACCTCCCTGAATGACTCCAGAGTTCTGGAGTACCAGAACTTTCCAAATCCCATGGAGCTGCAGTGCATGACCCTTTAGGTAATGAGAAGTCTGTCTGTCACCAGATCATCAAGTCCACCTCTTACTAATGCCTAATGAATTCCCTTTGATCAAGACTTTGTTAAGAAACAAAAATATAGAGAACAGATAAAGTATCAACTCAGAGACTCATATGTTGTTTCCCCTTTTAATCATCCCTTCCAGACCATTCTTGTCCCTCTACTGTACGAACAGTTCTCAACTACTGGTCTGCTTAATCAGCTAGGACCCATGCACAGGCTGGGAATCCCAGAACTCTGGGAGGATGAGACAGGAGGATAGTAAATTTGGGACCACCTTGGGAAGTTTATCAAATTGGCGAGACTCTGCATCAAAATAAAAAAAAAAAAATAGAAGACCTAGAATATGCTTAGTGTGAAGGCCCTGGGCTTGATCCACGGTAACAAAACTAATTATTAATAATAAATAATAATCTGATTAATCATTCTAGTTTTTTAAACAAATATCTTTTTGTTCCTTTTAGTGTTAAAAATAATTTTGTTCAATTTTTTGTTGATCTGAACATACCTATTTCATGTCATATTCCTTTATTCCCCACTTGCTCCAGGTAAATTCATGTTTTAATTTCACCAGCATTCTTGCCATGGTAAAAACACTAAAATCTTATTTTTTAAACTTGGACATACTCATCTTTCAGCTTGTGATATTGCTATGGCTTGGAAAAGTGTCCACCAAAGTTCTCATGTAAATGCTACTGCTAGGGTAGTAACTCTGAGCAATTGTGTGGATCTTGAAGAGGTGATGTTCGATGGGACAGTCCTAGGTCTATGAAGGTTGGGGCCCCAAAGAAGTTGTCCTGTCTCTATGCTTTTGGGCCAACACGAGCACCCACACAGACATGTGCTCTTGTCATGACATATAGCCCTCACCAGATGCTCAATCCACTGCAACCACCTGATCTTGGCCTTGAACCTTCAGAATCACCAACCAAAATAAATTTTTGCAAGTAGTCTGTCTTGAGTATTTCATTGTTAATAATATTGAAGTAACTTATAGAGGTATGTTCACTCCTTAATCGAACTCACACTTATCCTCCAGGAAACTGTTCACACATCAACTTCTAAGGGAGCTTTTCCTAATGACCTCCTTCTGTGCTCTTATAATACTGCTTATATTCATAGTAAATCCTTTTATTTTAGATATAAAATAATATTTCCACATATTCTTACATTTTCTGGCATCTTCTCCAGAATATCTCATATTGCTCTCACATTGCAAAGCACAGTTTTGGTGCTTAATAAATGTATCTTGATTCAAAGAAATGAATAAATTTGATAGATTCATTAGCAAATTTCCTTCAAGCAGAGGTTGGTTTACGCTACACTATACAAGAAGAGAACTATCTCAACGAAGAGAAATTCTACAGTTTTTGTTAAACGAATAAATGCTTCTTTTTTCTGTTTTAACACAACTATGCTATGAGGCTCTCATGGTTTGAAATCGAAATGCTTTCCAGAAAGCTCATGTGTTCAGAAGTCAGGTCTTTGGAAGGGAACTGGGTTATAAGAGCTCTAACTTCATTAGTGAATCAATTTATCTGTGGATTTGATTACATTACTGAGAAGGCTGGAAACTTAGGAGGTAATGGAAGGGGTAAGTTGAAGGCAATGAATTTTTGGGTTTGCCCTTTAGAAATACCTCTTGTCTCCAGTCCATTCCTCTCTAGAGTGTACCAACCTTCCGAAGTTCGGAGGAACTCAGGGCAGAGCTTTCCCCTGTGCATTGTTGACTTGTGAGCCAGGAGATGAGGGACACCTACCTTGAATGTGGGCATCCCAACTGGCAGCTTTAACCTAGGAAAGAAAAAAAAAACCTATTATGGCAGCTTTTCCTGGGAAAGCTGTGGCCTTTGCCTTGGTCTCCAGACATCGACTCCTTCCTCCTTGACTTGGCTTTCTGTCTGCAGTGCCTTGAAGACCTTTTCTTTGACTAGACCTCTATCATGCACTTCCGCCATTGTCAGCAATCCATGAATGAACAAAGATCTTCTGAAGATGAGCTTTTATTAAATCTTTTCTCCTTTATGTTGCAGATGTCACATATTCTTTTCCAGAAATGAATACATAACAAAGAGAACTGGCACCCACAATTTAAAGAAGAGAAGTTGATTCAGTTCACATTTTTAGAGGAGACGGTCTATAGTTGGCTAGCTCTATGGCAGAAGCTTCACGGCAGAAAAATATGTGGAAGCAAAGTTGATTAGCTCACGGAAGCCAGGAAGTCGAGCAGAAGAAAGTGTCAGAGAAGAAACAGAAACCAGATACAGGCACCCCAATAGGTACCTTTATGTGCAACCCAAACATACCCAGAAGTGGGCTTGCTAATCCACCAGGAATTCCCAGGTCAGTCAAGTTGATAATTAAACTTAACCGTTCCCCATCCCCTGTCAACTTGATTTCAAAACTTCTCCTTGAATCATATTTATTCTCCAGAAAAACATAATATAAAATTAATTGATCAGTATAAAATGACACAATCACATTGCATATAACTAGAAGCAAAATAATCTACTTCCTCACATTTCAACAGTTGTAGCATTTCTTAAAAAGTCTCAGTCAAAGTCTGCTTTGAGACTGAGGCAAATTTAACTTCATCTCTTTAAGTTTTAAGGGAAAGTTATCCAATCACAAAATATAATAGCAGAGAGCAGACATTCCCATTTTTAAAGGAACAGACAGGGAGATAGAAGTGAATTAAATTTCAAAGCAGGATCAAAACCCACTGAGACAAACATTAACTTCTGTCGTTGCAGCCCAGCATTTGAGTCACATGGTGGGGAGACGTGACCTTGCGAAAAACTTAAGCGATCCCACCCTCTGACCTTCCTGATCACAGTCCAAATGGCTTCTCCCTCGGGACATCCCTGCTCTCCCTCTGCTGCTATTCTTGGCAGATGGTCCGTATTTTTGGCATCTTCAACTTATTGAAGTCTCTACTACATCTGTGGATTTATTCCCACAGCTCCGTGTGCACCTTCCCTTTAGAGGCACACTTCCTGGAGTGCCTGGATTTCCTTTGGAATCTAGGTGGAAGCTTCTATGACTCCACTACTCTTATAGTCTGCAGGCCTGAAAACTCAGTACCGCATGAGTGACACAAAGGTCCCCCACCAGCCTGAGCAACAGCCAAGGCTTTTGGATCACGGTTGCAGTAATCTCAATGGCTGGATGGCAGAGCACAGTGAAATGAATCTCAGGAAAACAATTCCCTACTCAAGCAGTGGCCCCAATGGCTTTTCTCTCAAACTAGAGGTTTATATTTTGTACCCTTCAACCTGCAAATGGGTGAAAATCCCATTGAAATAAGTATTCTTCAGCTGTTCTAAAGTCAGATTTCTTCTTGTACCAATTCAAAGTAATTTTGTTGTAATGATGAGAATATCTTCAACTTTGAGTTAATCATAGTAATAAAAAAGCAGTGTTGTTATAATTCGAATTTCATTGAATCTGGATCGACTTCAGAGAACTGGCATCTTGGAAATAATTATAAATCTTCATATGCTATCTTAATAGTTTTGGTTTTGGAAGGAAAAGAAAATAAAATATGCGTACTTTTGTCTGACATCTATGCTGCAGTCTGTGTATAGGATCTTTTATTTTTCTTTTTCCCTCTCTTACATGTTCCCCTTCTAAGTTCTAACATAGAAAGTTTCAACTGTTGTAATAATAAACAACTGTGCCCGATTCACACGGATGCATTTATATATAATAACTGGTTGTGTCTTTTCACAACTAGATTAGTGGTACCGACTTGCTGCTGACAGGAGCACAGTGCTCATATGCTGCACTGGTAGCATCCCTGAGGTTTCGTTTTGCTTTCAACTTCCCGCCAATCCCCATTCTTGCCATTACAGTCAGAAACCAATGTTCTTTTGCTCAGTCCCAGCTTTGATCATTGGGTGTATAGCACGACTTTCTTTTCCTTCATTGAACCTTTCTGGCCTTATTGCATTTAATGGGCAGTATTTTCTTGGTTCTGCCAAGTTCTTTCATACCACCTGTAGAATCTAGCAATTTAAAAATAAAACTATACTCCAGGGAACACTATTCTTCATGTTAGATGAGAAAAATAAAATAAGAAAACAGTGGGTTACATTTAGTCAGCATAAGCTCATGATTACTTAATCCAGATCATTTACTATGTCACTGTGCATCACAGATCCCGTGGCTAAATATAAAAGATGTGGGATTTACTAAAACTGTGTAATTAAAAAAAAAACTATTCTATGGAGAATTTGGCAGAAACTTCCAGAATAAACTTACCAAAATATAAGAATGACAGCTGTGCATATAGCTTAGAGGTAGAGCATAAATGTAGAAAACTAGCGTGCACAAAACTCCGGGTTCAACCTCCAGGATCAAATGAAAAACCAAAATAAATAAATAAATAAATAAATAAAAACTATCATGAAGAAATAAAAGAATAAATAGAATGGTGATTAAAGAGCCAGTCATTTGATATTAAAAATGGCTGGTGGGTCACCTAAGTAATTTAGGTACTTTCCAATCCCTCTATTCCTCATTAATTTTGTCATTGTAAATTTTTTTCCAATGTACATCTTTGAAATTATATTATAACTTGATATTTAATACAAAATACTGATCCATGACTTTCATTTATTGAAAATTTCACATATACACTGTCATGACGATCCTAAAGTTTCAGCATCATATTTCCTAATATGACACCTTTTTGCATCAATCAGCTAATAACATTATTTTTAGTTTAAAATTTGCTCTAATAATTATTTTCAGCAGAGAGCATAGGGATACAAGTGATGATAAGGAAACAAAATCACCCTAGGCGAAGGTATAGCTCTGAATTACAGAAATATCTCAACCTTTTATTCTGTGGTCATAGAGGGGGAAAAACAAAACAAAACAAAACAAAACAAAAAAACAACTAGACCTCAAAATACCAAGGATAGGTCATATTCAAGACAGCATATCTGAAGCCAGTGGACATACCCAGGGCTAGGGAGACAATTAAAAATATTTCAACAATTGAATTATATTGAGCTTATTCTATCTGAAAGAAGATTGGCTTCAAACTCTAAAGAAGATACTTATTTTCAGTGAAGAGAACAGAGGTGAGATATCAATAATAAATATTGTCCGAGGGCCTCTGTGCATACTGTGACCAATAACGTATCTGATATCTTTATGGACATCAACCAAAAGTGATAATTTCTACCATCCAAGAAAATGCTAACAGGAAGTACTGAAGTCCACATTTATGAAACTGAGAACTCACACCTTACTTTTTGAAAATTAAAGACCAAGAAAACAGGGATAGACAACGAACATCCATTAACCTACAAGTTTTTGTGTGTGTGGAAAAAAAAATGAGAAAATGGGGGTTGGAGGAATTGCACAGTGGTTAAAGCACTTGCCTAGCTAAGCACAAGGTTCTGAGTTCAATTCCCCAGCACCACGTAAAGCTGGGCATGGTGGCTCATGCCTGTAATCCCAGCACTTGGGAGGCTGAGGTAGGCAGATTGTTGAGTCCAACACCAGCTTGGACTACACCTGTGAATTCAGGACCAGCCTGGGCTACAAAGTGAGACATTGTCTCAAAGAAAGAAAGAAAGAGAGAAAGAAAGAAAGGAAGAAAAGTGAGAGAGAAGATGAGTCTTTTTGATAAATTTCCGTTTATAAATGAAGTAATGCATTCATTTTACATATGATTTGCTTAACAAACTTTCTACGTTTATTTTTATCTTGGAGTTTTCCATTCACCTGTTGCTTAATTATTAATTGGAAAATAAATATGCTTTCAATTTAGTTTAATGTAGAAGTCTTGGGCATTTAGTCTATAGTAAATGAATATTAAAAACATATTTCTCCATAATAAATATATGAGGTATACCACAAAAGGAAATATAGTTTTTAACCTATTAATCATTTTTAAATGTTTAAAAATTGCGTTGCCTATTGGGTGTTTCAGAACAATAAGATCTTTGCTACTATTTTTTGCATATTTAGCCATAATCAATGTCCTAGAATTCATCTTGTTTGATAATAGTGGTATAGAATCTTACAACAAATTTGAAGAATGAAATGTAGTTCTTTTAAAAATACTTGTTGACTATGGCTTTGACATGAAATATGTTTTCTACAAAACTCAAGAGAAAGATTTTTGTTGCTAAGATGATTATATATCCAGATCCTCAAAAGAATTCTTTAAGAAAATGTGTGACAAAAGCATTCACATATTGAGCACATGATGATAATTTCATAAGTCAATATCGAGCGACTATATACTCTGTTACTCAATTCATCATTAGCTTTATCTGTACAGGTATTTTGTGAATTTATTTAGCATGTAAACTTAATTGACTTTAAGAAAATAAAATGATTCTTGATAATTTGAGTGGGGCTGATCTGATCAATTGAGAGGTTTTAAGAAAGAATTTTTTTTTGTAAAAAGAAGAAATTCTATATATAGACTGCAGTTTCAGATTCAACTGAGTTTCAAGACTACACTCCAATTTTGAACTTGCCCAGGCAGCAAGGTCAACTACTACATGTCAGGTCAACTACTTGCAATAATATTTATACTTTATATGTAACATATATCATAAATATAAACTTAGAAGTATGTATGTGTATTTGCAGTTAAAATTTTGTTTCTAGAGCAGAAAGGGGCAAAGATGAAGAAATGTTGCTTAACAGGAGCAAAGTTACATTTAGGAGCAAGAAATGCTAGGGTCCTATTTATAGTATGGTGAATACAGGTATCAATAATGTACAGTGTATTTCCGAAAGCTACAAGGAAAGGTGTTCAAAGTGTTTACCAAAAAGAAATGATATATATTTTTGGAAATAAGTATGTTTAACTTGATTTAAACATTATGCGATGTATTTATGTGCCTAAACTTAGGTGGCACTTCATTATGTCCAATTTTTTGTTTTTATGTATCAGTTAAAATATATTTGAAAAACTAGAAAGGGATATTTTGTATTTAATAGAACAACTCATGTATTTGCTTTCTGTGGACAGGACAGATACTTACATAATATAATTGTGTGTGTGTGTGTGTGTGTGTGTGTGTGTGTGTGTGTGTATGCATATTGGATGTAACACTGGTTATTTTTCTGATGAAAACTTGACTGATACAGACGCATGGTCTGCGCTGTCTAGCTCTTCTTCACACACAATTTTCCTGAAGTCTCTGTGTGCCCTTTCTTTTCCTTTATTTTCTACCATAGCATTTTGCTTATTTTCTTCATAGAAATCCACGATAAAGTGAAAGTTTATTAGGTTTAAATTATTCCTGTTATTCCACAAAACTGAAATAAAGTTTTCCAAGGTTAGGCACCCTGAATCTCTCACTACCTGACTCTGGGAATGAAGCCTTGTCTATAGCCCCTTTGGCTAGCATTGGCCTCACTTGAATGGCTTTGACTTCACTAAATGATTCCAGGGGACTGTCATATCCTTAGGACGTAAGGTGATGCTTGGCTCATAGGAAATGCCCACTTTGTTGGAAGAATGCAAAACAGATGAATCATCACACTGAGTCCCCTTAGAGCCTCTATAGTGTGAAGTCTATGATCGCCATTTTACAAACCTTGGAGGAAATTAAACACATTGCTTCAGATTACACAGCTAGTAAGTGACAGATATGCAGATATAATACTCAAACCTAAATTGTTTTGTTTCCAAAATCCATCCTTTCTTTCACATATTGTTGGCTGATTTAGCCTTTTATTAAACTATGTATCAAGCTCTCAATTGAGCACTGTGGAAATCAGTCAAAGGAATAAAACACAGTGTGATCAGAGAAACAATTAGTTCTGTTACTTAGCCATGTGTGTATTACTAGGACATGCAATTGAATGGCTGGTACTTTTCCTTGAGAAATCAGAATGAGGCCTCAAAAAGAGGGAAAACTTCCGCCAGACACTCATTTGTGGAGCCGACATTATTAAGATCAGTTAAAGCACAGAGTATGACATTGAAAAAGACACATTTTTGGTATGAATTTTAGAGGAATGGTGAAAAGTTAAATCATTTTTGAGTGTGAGATATGGAAGAGGGGAGAGAACAGATAACATATTATTCCATGTATGAAAAAGACATGAAACCTAAATTTAATACCATGTGTAATTGGGGCAACCACACTGGATCATGTGTAATGTTTATTTAACACTGAAAATATACGGTGTTATTTAGAGATGATTAGCAAGATTGGTAGTTGAAGGTGGAAAAATTAATGACTATCTTTAGAAGAGAAGAAAATTCTCATGAGTTTCTTTTAGCATGTCATACTTGGTTGGCTTCTGAGAAACATGTCAAGATAGGATAAATACATGAAGATTGTGTTACAGAATACAATTATTAGAGAAAATGAAAACAAAGCCAGAGGAGAGTGTGAGATTTGGAGGCGAACAGTATAGGTCTGTGTGCTAGACAAGAAAAAAGGGCAAAGAATTGAGTGGACAGACCTTATGTCTCCTACAACCTGAGGGTGGTCGTAGTACTTTGGCTCATAGTTGGTAATCTAGGAGATATAGTCTTTGGCTACATATTTAGGTGGCCTGTATCCCTGGAGAATTAAGGCACTTTTTGCCTAATTAAGACTTTAGATTGGAGTCTCCTTGAAAACAATCACCTGTTTTTAATAGCTGTTCTCTCTGTATCTGGTAGCAGCCATTGAAAAATTACACAGTAACTCTCAACTTCATGGCATAATTTACCAAGTAATCTGTGTACTGGGATGTGTCATCCTAGTCTTATCTCTGTCCATTTCTTTTCTGTTCCTTACTTCTGCCAAGTGGAAATGCCTCACATGCTCCTTGATTTTCATGAGTGCATTCCCTTTATCCAGAATGCTATTTCCCTTTTGCATTAAAAAAAAAAAAAAAACCCTATGGCCTACTATGACGAAAACAAACGTCCCTCTCTAAGAAATCACCACTCTCTCTTGCAGAAAAAAATCTCTCTCTCTTGAAGTCATTATCCTTCACACATCACATGGTATTATAATAGTTTTGTTAGCTATACACTATCCCCCCAACTTTCCCTCCAACCCACCAAAAACACCACACTTTTGCCTTTAGGAACTTGCAGTGACTGGCAATGTTTGTCATACCTGAGAGGAAATGAATAAGTGGCTAGTGAATTGTTCTTGCTTGACCAATTATGACTGTATTAAGAAAAGTCAGTTTTGATTATTTGTGATAAGCATCCTTATGCAGAAAGGCCATTTAATTTAACTAAAGAGTACCTGATTCTTTTTTTTTTTTTTTTGTATAGCTAAACATATAGCTGGGTATCCGATCAGAGTAAGTCATGTTCTAAAAACTGTGTTTATATTTTTCTCATCATTTTATTAATTCCATTTTGGGGCAAAAGATTGGATATTTGATAACAAAACACAATGGATGGCAAATACCTAATATTTTAACATTGCAAATATTATGATTCACATCAAATTTAGATTTTGGGGAAAAGTTACCCTAGAAATAAATGAAAACCTTTACACTCTTAAAATAGCAGAACGTGGATCTCTCCTGAAACTATTCATCTTTGCATGATATACAATGAAAACACTATAATCAAGAATGGTTCAACCCAGCTGTGCTTGGGTTTATCAAATTTCTTAAAGATTTCTTTTTGAGCATTTGCAGTTTGTGAAAACTGAAGTCTACTTTTCCAGGAATTTTCTCTCAATTTTTAAATCAATGTTTATTTTAAAAGAAGCACGATCCATATGGTTTTGATTCATCTGTACTTAACTCATCCAAATGCATTTTTAAAAGTATTTGAAGTCAAAAGCTTTTTGAGATTTTTATGAGTTTTTCTGTCTTTTCTTTCTCTTAGAAAAGGAAGTGATACTTTGCCAAGTGTAAACAAAGTTAACCATTGAACACTTTTATATTCTAAAATAATAAACTGAACTAAGCACTGAATTTCACAAAACGGCTGCTTTATCTTCAGTGGGATTCTTGTCTGGGCTCATAGAGTCAACCCTCCCTAGTTTCAGGTAACGCTGATATCATACCTTCAGGTTTTCAGAGGTTGCATAGCATTGCAATTGTTTTCCAGACCTGGTTTATTTACAGTATTTTTTTTCTCTGTGTCTGTGTGTCCTGTAGAAGCCATCAAAGTAAAGTATTAAAAGTCATGATAACCCAAAAGAGTTGGTGTGTTGGCATAGAAAGGGAGAGACGATGCTGCAACTGTGAGTGAGAACTTTTCTGGGCGGTCACACCAGAGCAGGGTGTTCTCAGAGTCACGTGCAGACCAGCATCCACATCCACACAACAGCAGATAGAGTCTGCAAGCAGCCTGGTAACTGTTTCAGCGAATAAGGTTTTACAGTTATAGCCACACCCACCTACTTTTGTACTACCTGTGGATGTTTTTGTGTTACACTGAAAAAGCTAAGTAGTCATTTGCTATTTGCTTTTCACAGAAAAAGAAAAAGAAAAAAAAAAAGGCTGACTTGAAACTAGGTGACATGTGACTGGTAACTAGATCTCCGCCTCTCAACTTTGGCAATAATGCAGAAAATCCCAGAATGCCACAATCTCACTCCCTACCCTGAACATAAGGATATACATGCATAATCTAGAAATATTCTTACCATTTAATAAAATAATACATTATTGGAAAATAAACATATAAATGAGACTTTAATATGAGGGTAGTGAAAATTTATTGAATATTTCCAAATTTCTAGTTTCTCTGCATCCAAGCATTTCATGGATTTAACTTTACATAATTCTCTCAGTATGAAAGTATTCACTACAGAGATCTCTAGAAATGTAGTTGTCATGTTCTATCATTAATACCATATAAAAATCAGACTTCATAAGCCTTACTTTGTGCAGGTATACCTGATAGAATTTTTTACTGCTTTATATTTGATTCTTATAAAAGCACTTTCCTAAGTTATTTCATTCCCCAGGTTGTCAGTTTTCTCTCATGTAAAATGGAAGAAATAATAACAACTACTTCATAGAGCATCTTTGAGACTTAAAAAGAAATTGTCATATGTAAGCAACTCAGGATGAGACCTATCCTACTTGTTAGACTTCAGAAGGACCTCCCAAAGCAACTAGGTAAGCAAAATTCAATGCATTAAACTTATTTCCGTAAAGGAAAATATCATTCTAGAGGCTTAGGGTCAGATAATGTCAAGACAGGGCAAGCCCCCAAAGGTGAGGAAACGTATAAAATTAGAATTAGGAATGATGTTCAACAAAGAGACTTAAAAATAAGATGTTAATTATGAATGGACAGTTTATGATGGGCAGGTTGGGAACTGGAAATCATAACAAAGCAAGAGACTTCGCCCAAATATTGACGAGGAAGCAGTTAGTCTTTGTTAATAAAGTGTTCTAGTTGGTTTATCGCGTCTGAGCAATTACTTCTTGGTCTATGTAGCTGTCATGTATGCCTTGTTCAGTATTGTTTGGCCATCAAAAGCAGGAAAGGATGCCGGCTTCAGTTTTTACATTAGATATAGCAAGTGCTAGCTATAGATTATAAATTATTGTCTTCAAAGTTTTATAGATGAGATCACTGAGACTATAAAAATTAGACAATGGGTCTGAAATCACTCAGTCTGGGTATTGCAATTGTCTGCATTTTGTTCAGACTCTAGTGCAATTGTAGAGGTGTGGAATTAACAAGGTCTGAATTATATGTGTCTGCTTGCACAAATAAGCCTTGTGCAGAGGTATGAGAAGAATTGCACATAGGACATTTTGTCCTTTCTAATTTTAATGTGTTTCTTGCCCCCCACCCCTTGTGAATCTAGTTGGAATCAGTTAATACTTGTCGGAGCTCAGGTAGGATATAGATGTGGTGGTCAAAGGTGGTTTGCTAGAGTGAGTGAGGGCCTGTGTGTGTCACCACCAAATCTCTTCCCCCTAAAATATGTCAATCAAGCAAAACCAAGCTCACTGGTGCTATGGCAGTAAGAGACAACTTCAAAAGTCAGTTCAGTCTTCCAAGAGAATGGGCAGAGCTGGATATGTAGTAGGTTTGCAATCTGCCTACGCTTTGCTTAAGTCAGGTCTTTCAAGACAGAAAACTGACCAATCTTGGAGAAAGTTTGTGGCATGAAGCTGGTAGACAGATGAGGCAAGCATCTTTAGGCATTTTTTAGTAAAATATTTCCTAGTAAGTTAGCTATTTGAAAGATGAACAATTTAGTATTTAGTATTCTGGAGAAACTATTTGTCCAGATTTGTTTGTACAAATTTCATAAAACTAAGCCTGGAGTTATCTGTTTATATTTTTCTTGAATGAGAATTTTTCTAGAAAAGGGCATAATGCTTCCATCATGATACAGACTGGCTCAATTCCCAATCATAATAATTTAGACATAGACGCTGGTGGCTTCAGTTTTTAATGTAATTAATTATCCTTAGGTTGAGTTCCATTACCCAGATTATTTTTTTAAACCCTTTCTGTATGTTTATCCTTCTTCAGTTGTGTTGTCTGCCATTGAAAAAAAAAATATTAGGGCAAACAGCACAAGTCAGGCCATAAATTGACTTCTCATCAATTAATTTTACATGCAACATTCATGTAAAATTGTTAATTTATAAATGGATGTTTTAGTAACTTATTGGCTGGTTTTATTATTTTTGAATTCTATATCAACTGGACTAAATTACTTTCCAAATCTCAGTGTGTCCTACTTTTATTTTCAGTTTGTATCTATGTCCTTTATATATATATACACATGACACACACACAGATGGCATATGCATTTTATATTTTATACCCCTTATTGTAAAGTTAATATAGGATGATTTTGTTTTATCATTTTGCACCTGATATATATCTCAGAGTTTCACTTATGATTATAAAATGAAAATTAAATTTATAAAATATTTAATTACCCGGGCAATGAGATAATCTACTCTTTGGATCTAACAATTATGGAAATACGTCAAGTTACAGGGAAGAAAAATATAGAAAGATTTGGGGAAAAATTAGATAAATATCCCAAGGAAGGAGAGAGGCTGCTAGGTTTTTTAAAGCAATTACTTTTTAACTAGATACACAGAAAATAAGTTTAATAACTTGTTTTTTATAAAAGAAAGGAAGAAATCATGTGGAAAGAAGATATTCCAGCTCTTACAAGTATTTCTTCAAATGCATAAAATATGTATCTCAGATCAAGTTTGCTAATATGGTGTAATACTAAAGAAATAAAAAACAATAAAGAAATAATTAGTGATCAAGATTGACTAGGAGTCCAATAACTAACTATGATTATGAGATAGGGCAGATCAGGCAAGTGAAGATTATAAGCCAAGTATCTCTCCCCAAATAAGGTTATTGTATTATTTCTATCTCCCTTGATTAATCAAGAGAGCTCTATAGGTAAGTTTCTATTAAATATGCATTTCTTTTCTGTTGTTGACTGTATAGAAAGAAATGTGAAGTGAAATGCAAATGAATAGCCATTTCTTGAAGAAAAAATACATTAATGAGGAAACTGTTTTATATGCTAACAAGAGCTGTGGACATCTGACAAGACATTACCAATTATATATTATAATTCATGCTAATAATGAATCAGCCTGTCTGTTTTTCCAGCTATGTGTGTGTGCATAACATTTTATATTAAGTGAAGAAAAACAAAGACGGTTGCTAGAAGCTGAAACAGAACCTAGCAACGTGGCAGCCAGAGGTAGGCTATCGGCTCGCTGGATTGCTGTGGCATGCTCTCCCTTGAAGATTTCACCCATGCATCCTCATAGCTATCACGGTGCACACCTGGTCCACCTTCTCCAGCAGGTTGAAGAGATGTTACTTAGTGATCCCTGTGGGCCTGTCTTTCCAGAGGAAATCTTAGAGAGAGCTTAATGGGATGAGATAAGATCCTCAGCATCACATTTGGACCTGCATCAGAGAGTGCAGATCCACCACCACAAGACCTGCATATTGTCTCAATCTAAACTAACATATCTGAAGTACCAGAGCCTTCGAAAACCATACTTTCTTAGTAAGAGTTGTTGCTCAAAGGCCATTCATGATTAAATTGGAACAAAGTTTTGAATGGGGGTAAAATTTCATTCATATTTCTTCCCCTGTATGGAAGCAGCCCTAACTTCTTCTCTTAATGAAGATAAACTACCCTCTAAGATGGCAACTCTTTTTCTGGCAATAAGAAATTAAAGAGTGCTGCAGTTCCAGAGTATCCCTGCTGTTCATCCAGCAAATGTGTATCTCCCTCTGTCTAGGGGTTTCTTAGCTGTAGCACTACTGATAGTGAGGGTTGCTTATAACTTTGTGGAAGGAGGCTTTCCAGTGCCTTGAGAGTTGTTTAGCAACACCATAGACCTCTGCTCTTTAGATGTGAGTATCTCCCCACCAGTTGAGATAACAAATGAAAATACCCCCATTTTCATTCCTTGGGTTTCAAATCTCATATATTCTTCCTACTGGGAGCACAGGTAGGATAATCTGGCCTAAAGATCATATGCCTATATTATCTTATGACACCCTATCCTTTTTGAGTAGACATACATTTAGTCCAGTTATTTTTGTTTTGTGTGGTGAGCAAAACAATTCATTGGTGCCCTCATTCTCTGTAAAGTGTGTCAATTCACACTCTGCCTTGGAAGCCACAACCTTTTTCTAGTTTGCCAGAGGCCTGTATTTTGATTCTTTAGTGCTTGTCAAAGCTTCACATTGCATGTCTTCCTACCACTGATATTTCTAAAGGCATTATGTCTCTTAAGACACATTGGTCCACTGGCATCATAGGCCAGATACCACATAGACTTGTGGCTCAAGAACAGAAACCTTTGAGAACAACAGATAAATGGGCCAGAGGCGGACTTTGAGGTAGGTAATGTATTACCACCATAAGCCTAAAGTGACTATCAAATGTAACAAATCTGTTTTATTCTTGTAGGAGATTCAAGATACAGTAATTTTGTCTTCATGTTTGAGGAAGTCCCACATGCCACGATCAATAAACCTTTTAAAAACTACATTGAAGGTCCAAGAATCTTGATTGGGTTCAATTTCTGATCACTAATAATATATTTTTACCAAGATACCTACTATAAGAGATACTACTTGTTCTTCCTGTTTAATCAAAATGGTGTTGTCAATATGATGTTTTGTGATGTCTTAACTGTCCAGAGCTTCTCAGATTGTATTATGATATAAGAGGTATGTAGTTGACATGGCCCTGATGCATACTTGTAAACTTTCATGCACATTCATATAAACTGTACAGAATTTCTATTAGTAATAGTATTTGGAATAGCCAAAGTACCAATGCCATATGCCTGAAGGCTCATGACTCCACTTTCATCAGAATAGCTATAACAAGTACTAATAAAGGATTGTCTTATAATAGTCATTAACTAGGATCCATCCTATTCCCACTGGTGCCAGACTGGTCAATGAACAAAAATATAATAGTGACCATTCTGCTCTAATTTTTTTATGCTATTAATCTTTGCTATTTTTTCCTATTTTGGAATGCGATGTAGTTTTTAATTTACCAACTCAGTCATCTGAGGTCAATTCATAGATTTGCCATTGCCCTTTTCACTATGACAGAAACTTTCTAACCACCCACTAGGTCCAAGCAGGTCCTTACAGTTATGGATGCTAATTCAAACGCTTACTGTATTGTTGATAATCATGCTAAGTGATTACTGTGGGGTCACAGCTCATTATTGTAACGTGAACTGGACTTCAGTCAAGAGTCTATGATTCAGCTACATTAGCCCCTACAGTAGCAGGAGGGGCACAAGACGCTTCGTATCTCTCGCTATCAAAATCACCTCAACTTGTAAGTCTACAATACCTTGAAATATCTTTTCTCAGTGCATACTAACTTGAACAAGTACCAGAAAGCTCCTCTGGGAAAGGACTTGAGGAATCATTGCATTTTTTACTTGCTACCATGTGGCAAGTTCCTCTTACTGGAGACTAAGCTGTGTTTTCAGCTGGTAGCTCCTAATCTGAAAATTAGCAGCTCTGCAAAATAATGTGACATCTTGGACATTACCTTCAATCTCCTACTCTTCCATCTTTGGTCATTTCTGACTGTACATATGAGTCAAAATTATTCTTAGGTGTAGAATTTTACCTGTATGAGTGTCATGATCTAATAATTATTTTTTGAATCTCTGGCAGTCATATTACTTTTTCTGTCCCTCTGATCTTGCTAATGGTAATCATAGTCCTTTGGCTTTTGGTAATCTGTGCTGTTACCTGGCCTCTATTTTTTTCAGTCTTGTGTTTCCAAGGGTTTTAATAAACTCAGATCCAGTCTATAAAGAAAAACTGTGGAAATCATTAACAATGCTGCGCTGCAGTCACCTTGTGTTCCCAATGGTCTCAGTACATGGTGTGCTCTCAGCCCTCATGTGAAATGTGATCCTCTGCTGATTTTTTTGACCTAACATATGGATGTTGTCAGTCCAATTCTTTCATCAATTTTAGTCCTTTTCTCCTCTCTGGAGGGAAAAGGGGAGCAATCCCACTACTGAGCGTTGGCCATTACGTTCTGTCTTTTTCTTCATCAGCACAGCACTGATTTTGCCCCATACTGGGGATTCCTTAATGAGAAATTAAACTTTGTCCTCAGAGGGAACCCCCAAATCAGTGAATTTGTGCTATCTTGATCCAACACCCTCAAAGTTCAAAGCTAATAAGTGAAGGCCCCAGATAGTCCTGGGACATGCAAATGTTTCAATATAAGTAAGACAGAGAACATGCTTCCTAACAGATTCCATGAGGTTAACCTCACTCAGACATGGTGTGTAAAATGCACATGGAAATAAAAAAAAGATGAAAAATAGTTGCAGAAAAATTTTGGAAGGAGGTACCCTAGGCGAGTTTGTATTACCTGAATTCAAGATTTATCATGGAGCTATATCCATCAAGTTAGTACTAGAATTATATAAATCAATTTAATAGAGCCTAAAATATATATCCAAGCATATATATGTGTTCAATTGATTTTTAAACAAAATCTAAGAGCAATTTGGTAGGCAAAGAATAATCTGCCCAACAACTGGCACTTGAACATTGGGTAGCCATATGGAAAAAGAGAACATTTTCTTGACCTTGAAACATTTACAAAAATTAACCCAAAATGGAGCATAGGATAAGTATAAAGAATATAATACAAAGTTATAAAAGTTCTCTTAGGCTAGTATTCCTTACATATATTTCCAAGTGAGTGACCAGTTTAAAAATTATAAATTGGACATCATCGATTCTTTAAAAATAAGCAAATAGCTTCTATACCATGAAAGTCACAGAATAGACTCTGCAGAGGGTAAATCTGCATGACTGAGGTTCATGACATTATCTCCTTTTGGGAAAAGGAAACTATATTCTGAGAGAAAGTGCTTAAAAATCAGGTACTAGCTGGAAGTGCTGTATCGAAAAAAATATAAAGAACATTCAAAGTTTCATTATAAAACTAACAAAACAATAAAAAAGACAGGCAAAATATTTAAGCAGATATTCCTCCAGAGAAGATATGAGATACAGTCAGCAAATAGGCAGAAGAGAAAAATGGGATACAGCTCGCGTTTAAAAATCACAATAAATTCAGAAAATAAAAATCATTCATTAGTTCTTACTGAGTTAAGATCATCTCATTTAGCGATCTAAAGTGGAGCTTTTCTTTAAGCCTTAAGCCAGGATTTGTCAAACCATTGGATTTATTTTATTTTAAATCAAGTATAATTATATTGTTTCTTTCAAATTTTAGCTGTCTTTTTTGATGGTTGCACATGATTTTGTCTTCTGCATATTTATTTATTTATGTATATAAACATATATTTTTGATGTAGAATGATTACATCAAGCTTGATAATTTTATCAGACATATATTGCAAGTTTTTATGGTTATGGTAGCAAATAGCTAAGTCAGGAATTATTTGGCTAAGCATAGAGACTGATTTAATATTTGCTCTGGGAAGATATAAATGTTATCTGCTGTTTTTGCAGGTTTTTTTTTAAATAATAGGTCATTGTTGTAAAATTGCAAAGGCCGTTCCCATGGCAGAGGTGAAGAGAGGGGACTGGAGTGGAATGCCTCTTAAACAACCAGTTAGATGGGACTTAAGGAATTACATTGAAATTTACTTTAAGTAGAAATGGGACAAGTCCTGTCATCCATTGGACCATCCAATACCATGCAGGCCAGGGCTCAAAGGGGAATTGCTACAAGCTAGAGACCAAGTCCACAGAGAATACTGGGGAGAAGTTCCAGGACGAAATGAGAGCCCCACTAGTGAAGCAAAGAGGCCAAGTAGCATCCACCTGACTTGAAGTCTTAAAAATCTTGACTAGGCATTTAGCTATAATAAAGGAAAGAGACAATCATTTGCTTACACACTCGAAGTCTTCTCTGCATTTTGCATCTACAGATGGGCTCATGATAGCACATATATAGCTTCTGCTGTGGTTTGGATCTTGAGTGTCCCCCAGAAGCCTCGTGCATTTGCAACTGTGTGTTATTGGAAGGTAGGGCCTGTCTGGAAGGGGCAGGCGTTTAAGGTTTGACCTGGAAAGATTGCTAAATTGTTGAGACTGGGAATTGCCTAAGGCAGAGATTTCAGGTGTTTGTTACCGACTTGTGGGCCAGAAAGCAAGTGAGAAGCAACTTCAGCCTAAAGTATTTAAAGGAGGGAAGAAGAGCTGTTGTTTCAGCTTCTTCCTGGGAGACCCCGTTGTCTTGCTCCTGATTCACCTGGCTTCTGTTTGCAATAGTGTGAGCGGCTCTCCTGCTCCTTCCGTGTGCCATCGCCGTTGCTGGCTGCCCAATCAACGGACTGTGTGTGAGACAGCTTCTGAAATTGTGAGCCAAACAAATCTTCCCTCCCCTAAATTACGGACATCAGGTATTTTGTCACACCAACAAGACAAGTAACTAAGATAGCCTCTCTTATCACAACTTTATGATCTGTAGTCTGCTCTCCCAGTCATGAGAATAAGGCTTACACACTTAGGCTACTTCTTACTTCAAAGCAAATCTGGATTTCTAGATCTTAAGCATTCCACCTCTTGGGAAGCTGAGACAGGAGGATTGCCATCAGTTTGAGGCCAGCCTGGGATGCACAGCAAAACCATGTCTCAAAAAAGAAAAACAACAAACAAATTTAAAAAAGGACATGATCATGTTTCTTTGGTTTCAGAGAAGTTCATTCTCAATTTAGCTTTACACAATAATTTATGAATATTTATATTTTATTAGGTTATGAGTGTTAAGTATCATTTTATTTCAGCATCAAATGGATCTTTGGATTTTAGCATATGTTTCTCTTGAATACTTGTAGCAAGAGATTTCCTACTGTATCCACTTTGAGTAATTTTTCTTGAATTTGATATTATTTGGTAAGATATTAAAACTAAAGATTCATGTTTTGAAATATTTTGTAGCAATAAATCTAATATTTTAGAGCAGTATGTTAAGCTGGAGAAACTAACAATAAGCCTCCAAACACTTGTACAAAGCAGTGTGGCAGTACATATGCACATTTTGGTTTTTAAAGCAAACCTATAACTAGATAGGTGACTTATGCCAGTAAGTGGAGCTACTTGGGAGCATGAAACCAGAGGATCAAAAGTTCAAGGCTACCTGGGGAACCTAATGAAACTCTATCTCAAAAATGAAATGAAATGGAATATAACTCAGATTATTTGACCAGCAAAGACATGGGTTTGACCCACAATACTTTTTTTAAAAGAAAAGAAACGTTATATAGATTGGGAAATTGAAACTTAGAAGAGTTAAGAATAATGCAACAAGACTGGAGAAATGGCACAGCGATTAAAGCAATTGCCTTGCAAGCGTGAAGCCCTGGGTTTGATTCCATAAGCTGGGTGTGGAGGTGTACACCTGTTACCCTAGCACTCGAGAGGCTGAGGCAAGAGGATTGCATTGAGTCAAGGCTAGCCTGGGCTTCACTGAGTTCAGGACCAGCCTGGGCTACAGAACAAAACCTTGTCTCAAAATAATAATAATAATAATAATGCAAAAGAACCACAGGTAATATGACTCCTAAACCCTTCGTTTTAAACTCTGTACTCTATCTAGAAATAGTTCTCAAAAAGCTAATGCTCAAATATCTGTTATTGTTATCATTGTTTTACTATTTCTTTTCAAAAAATGACCCAGGATTAAAGTTGTGTCTAGCTTCGACGGAAAGCACAACTGGCAAAGTGCTCAGACAATGGCGTGCATAGAACAAAGGGCACAGAAAGCACCACGTGAGTCCAAGGAGCGCCTCAGTACTTTAACAGAAATGTTTATTGCGTGCTTCGGAAGGAGGCTGCGTTCACTGTGAATAGCCTTGTGTCACACAGTGTTCCAAGGCAACAATTGAACTTGGAGGACCAATGTAACTGGGCACATTCCGGACTAAAGTACATGAGTCACGTTCTATTTTGGAAGAAGAGTTATGTCATATTAGGCAAGATAAATAAGAGGAGAGTTTGTGTCCCTGACTTGTTCTATGTGAGAGTTATCAGGCACTGGTGCAAAGGTGAACTTCTCAAAGTTGATGGGGATTACACATTTTGTTATTGGCATATTCCATTAGCAGCTATATGTAATAGAGCCCTATTTAGTAGGATATTAATTGTACATTTATATTCTGGAATACGTATTTTTTGTCTGTTTCTTTGTTTTAGTCACTTTCTCTCTCTCTTTCCCGTCTGTCTATATATTCCTCCCAGGAAAAATAAAAGTGAATCTTCTGCCTATAGCAGCATCAAAGATCTAGTTAACATAAATTTTAGAATATTTACTTTAATGTTTTATAGATGTTAAGGATACCAAAATCATAAGTAAAAAATGATTATAATGGTAGACTTATTTCATGACTTCAGGTCAATGTACATTTGAATAGATCGTCATTTTGTTAAGAAGAAATCAGAGCACTGAATAAAATGGCAATGCTAATCCCAGCGTATGCAACCAGTATTTATTCACAAAGAAAACGTACACATGTATTACTTTCTGTAACATTCTTAATCAAGTCTGATTAAATTATAAAATGCAAAATAACTTCAGAATGCTATCAGGTGGTCATCTTAGATTTTCGTTTTAAGGGAGGACATATTATGAGGAATTTAGAAGAGATGTGTTCTTTGTCATGGGCTGTATTCTCTAATTGGAATGCTTGCTTGTTCTGGTAACAATTGAATGATGTTTTATGCTGCCCAAGATCATTTATCATTAAAGAGAAACAGGAAGCCTACTAGTAATATGGATGGGAAAACTACCCAATAGGCAAGAGACTAGCATTCATGAAGATCAACATCCTCGCATCCTGGCAGATTAATCTCTCTTAGCAGGAAGTTGAAGGAAATGTGGAAGAGGATGCTGTTGTTATCTTCCACAAAAGTGTTGTTATTTTTGTGATAACGGGAGAAAGAAGGCGCAAGAATGACAACCTAATGCTGTTTTTTCTTTAACTGACTTCTTCAAGTAAAAATTTAAAAAGCATATTTATTTTGTTTGTTACAATTCAACACCTTGTAGAATTTAGTAATTATGTGTTTGTAGCAGTTACACATACACATAGCATGTGTGTATGTGTGAGTGTGAAATCTGTTTTTATACTAAATATTAGGTTTTCCTTACTAGGAAAAAAAATAAAAAAGAAGTATCTATTTTATGTTAGAATAGTTTCACAGCTAAGAAAAAAAAGGAAATTTTATTTTAAGGCAACACAAAAATGCAAGGTACGGGGTACAGGGGCTGGAGGTATAGCCCAGTAGTTAAAGCAGTAGCCTCGTCACCACATAGAGATTAGCTAGGTATGGTGATTCATGTCTATAATCCCAACATCTGTAAGGCTGTGGCAGAAGGACTGCAAGGAGTTCAAGTTCATCTTGGGCTACAAACATAATGATCTCAACACCAGCTGCACTATAGAGTGAGACCTTGTCTCAAAAAAAAATCAATCAATCAATCAATCCATAAAACAAAATAAAAAATAAGATACATTTTTTCATAAAGGGATTAAAATGCAAGGTGAGAAATGTTTACTTTTTTAACAGATACTGGTGGTTTATTTAACCTCACACTTTTGGAACTGATTTGAATAAGCACATTTAGTTGCTTAAATTACTGGCTGAAATGATTTCATATCATCCAAAAGTCTTTGGGACAGTCATAGAGATTTGCTGCATAGCCCCTCCCCCAAGAGAAAGCCCAAGAAACAGAATACATCAAGTGACAGCCTCCAGATGTAAGTGTTTTCAACATACACCTGACTGAGGCCAGCTGCTGGTACCATCCAGGAAGCATGACAGCAGCATAAGAGAGCCTCGATTTTAAGATAACACAGGATTCTTTAAAGAACAATCCTTCCAATAGAGTCCTCCGTGAGGTTGAGATTCTGGGAAGATCATCTTGCTAGGTTTCTGGCCTTTCTTTGCTCCTTACATTAGGAAAGAAATTGTCACCAGGCTGAAGTTTTCCTATTGATGGTCCTGCCCTCCGTCCCTTTTTATGAAAAGATATTAGTTCCCAACATACTCTCGCACGGTTAATTCATTTGTGAGTTCTGCTTCCCAGACAAGCCAACTAACATAAACTGATACCCTTTATATTAGAAAGTTGGAATTTTTTCAAGCAGGTAATTTGTATCCCACCATACAATAAGAATTCCTATATACTGAGGTGTGGGACATGAATCTTTCTATCTGGAGCAAAAAACAGCACTGTTGCTAAAAATTGCCTTAGCTGTGAATTTGGATAATGTCTTATGGGAGTGAATGTCCTAACCAAGTCAGGATTCAGGCATACAAAAAACGTAGAATACTGAACATACTAAATTGGCTAATTATTAGTTGGTTGCATTGTGGGATAATGAGAAACTGAATGTGGTGCATAATAGGAGGAATGTTAAGGGCTGAAAGTTATTGTGGATAGCCTATGAAGACCATCTGATCTTTCGCAATAACAGTATAGACATCAGTGGAGAGAAAACTAGGAATCTGTTGTTTAGGATAAATGATGTTGTTTAGGCAAAGATGACTGGAGGCTTGGTTTAAATTTCCTTGTGCTGAGGTCAAAGTTCTGCTCAAGAAAACTCCAGACATGAACAGACAGGATGGGAATGTGTCAGAGAATTCTTCCAAGGATCTCAGCTTAAAATCCTGTAGAAGGCCCCACAGGTCTCTACTAAATGCTAGCTAGATATTTTCTTATGCAAAAATATACTTCAGACACCACTTCCATAAGACACACGTGACACTTCCTCACGAGTTACCACTAGCTTTTTATTTGGATTTCGGGATTATAGTTAAATTTAAGCATAAATAAACTGAAGAATAGAAACATTCTGGGACCAATAAGTAAAAGGAAGAGAGAGAAAGAGAAGGTCCTTCACAAAGCTTCCAGAATTAACTAGCATGTGATGTCAGCACTCAGGATAATACATGTGGAGTTGAATTTTCAGAGTACTTGCTCAATAGGGCTATAACTTCAGAATGAAAAAGGAAAACACAATTATTACTCGGTGACATTGTCCTGCAATGTGGAATTTAATGCCCTCTCAACAACACCAGAGCATTTGGAAAATTTGATGTTAGTGTGGGTCTCCGAAAGCTGCAAAACGTCATGGGAAGTTGAAATGCTTGGATTGACATGAGGGCAGTGGAGGCATACATGGAGTGAAAGGCTCAGAATAGATCCGTTGGAAAGGATCTATTTATCATGTGAATCCATGGCAGCAATCGAAGGGCTATACGCCATGAAAGAGCCCAAAAGATGTGTAATTCATGAAGACCGAGGAATGTGCTATTGAAACAAATACTAGAGTCATCAGTAGTTATAATCATGGTCTTTCTGAGGAGCTCACATTAGGAGAGATAGTGAGAGCTTAGTGTGTTAAAAACAATGGAGACTACAGAGGTCTGAAGAAATCGGGTCTTCATGGCAATGCACATGTGCCGCAGATCAGGAAGCTGTGATAATCATAAAATGATCATAAAAATGTTGGAGGAACAATGAGGAGTCTTTACTTCTAGAGCGATTTTTTCCATGCCATTAAATAAAAGACTAGAAGCCATTTTTATTTACATAGAACCCTCAGAAATATACATATACATTTTTATCTCTTGGCTATGTTAGCTGTCTTGTCTCTGTTACAGAATAAAAAGATTAGCGCCATCAGAAAATCTCACAAAAAATCACCTTGTTTCATTATATTCAAACTGATCAAAGCTGACTGACAAAGAAATGTCTGCAACCTTAAAGGTTCAGTGACACATGGGCTCAAATAAAGCAGAAACTACAAAGAACCAGGCACCGGACACTTTTGTTGAGATCTGAGGTATTATATGACCCCAATGTGCAGGATCATCCTCTGTGAAATGAAAGACAAATTGACTTATCTTGCATCTTTACCACAAAGAAGGATGTCTAAATGTCTCAGGAATCCTCAAGTCCTATAAGTGGCCTGTTCTACACCTAGAAGTAGTGCTCAGCACGTACACTGTGCTACACAAATATATACTGATTTGAATGGGCCTGGAAGCAGGAAAAGGCCCTGAAGCAGGTTCAGTCTGCAGTTCAGGCAGCCCCACTGCTTTTGCCATCTGATCACAAAGGCCCCACACTCTGGAAGGTATTGATTGTGGTAAAGGCAGAGTAAGGAGTGTAGCCCAAGAGCCAGTAGAAGAATCGCACATTAATTTCTGGGATTCTGGACTGAGCTCTTTCCTTTTAGTACAAAATTGTAAATTTCTGAAAGAAAAATAGCTAGTATTTCTGAGATTAAATCAAACAAGTGACATCAAGATTCTCAATTTGCTTGGTCCTAGCAACAGCCCATCAAAAAAGGAAACTATATATATGTGCATTCCAACAAAGTAGGACCAGAGAGTGTAAATAGTCCACAGGAATAAGAATCCTAGGTCTCGTGTGGTCCACTCATGTCAAACCGATCCTTTCCCTTCATGTGCATGGAACTTCTTGTGCAGGCATCCCATAAGGCTGACTAAGGCAGGAGAGAGAATCGTGGACTTGCTTTATAAATGTGTCAGCTTGCTGTATGAATGCAAGATGAAAACAGATAGTGGCTGCATTATGACCTCAATGTTTAAAATAAATGTTTAAAATATTAATAATGAGAGAAATTTTTCTAAACATGCAAAGTCTAGAATTGTATTTTAGTTGATTCATTTTACAAGGAGTGTTCTGGAGTTACAGTGTACATGGAATCACAAAAATGGGACAATATCTTGGCCAACTCATCAGGGATATAGATAGAAAAAGATCAGAGGATTATATAGAAGGACAGTGAGTGTGGAAATATGTTAATGGATATATCAGAATGGATATTTTAGCAAATTCTAATTTCTAATATAAAATATTCACCACAGAAAAGGCTTTCATCAGTGGACTTTTTTCTTCATTTAAGTGCTTTGTTTTCCCCATTTTATTGAAATGTATATATGCAGTACATAATGTTTACATGGAACTTAAGTATTTTATGCACATATATATCATGTCAAATTCACAAACTCCTCCCTTCTCCTTTTCTTGCCCTCCCATTCCCCCCACCTCCCCATTAGTTCCCACTATCTCTCTGTCATTTAAGTGCTTTAAACAGTGAATATTAATCCAAATCAAATACAATGGGCACATGAACAGATGGTCTATAGGGCTGACATGAAGACGATCTAGACCCAACAGGATGGATTCTTACTTGCCCAAACGACTCTAAACACTGCACCTTCATATATCCATCTAGCAGCAATAAAAAACATTATTGAGTCCTTGTATTGCATTATTCCTTGAGAAGACCAACTTCCACTTGGCTGAGTGTTGACTATATGTAGAGAACCTTCTGGCCAAAAAGTCCTAGGGGCTTGTTAGCTCAGATTTAGACATCTGTTCTGGGGTGGTTTGTCTTTCTTGGATATTTATCTTTGGTCAGCATCACTATTGTGAGGATAAAGTCGTCCACATCGGTTGTCTTAGAATTCTTCAGAAAACAATGAACGATCATTTACTTCACATACAAAAAAATACAGTTAAGAACCACAAAGATTTGGATATTCATTTTATCAAATGCCACATAATATATAACTGCCCATCTGACACAGCACTGGGATGGCCCAGAAGCAAAGATCTGCAAAGACCATGCGCAAGATGAGCAGACTCTTAGCCCGTGGAGAGTGTTCTGAAGCAGAAAGGCTGGAAAGAAGAAGACAGTGTTTATTTGTTATGCAAGCAGTGTACAGGGTACTGCTAAAGTCAGACATGGGCAGGAGTGATGTAACACATGCCACCCAGTATTTGCATTGAGATCTCTCTCCAATTTTGTTTTTGTTCTCCACGATGAAAATGAAAACAGTATCTTCCAAAGAGGAGCTGGTTCTTGGTCTAGGTACCGAAACAGCAGGTGTGGAGCAAGGTCCAGTTGGGTTCATTTGAGCTCAAAGAGATGAAGCTATCTGAAGTCCTCATGTACTATAAGCAAAAACGAAAGGTTTGTGTCATGCCATAGTCTGGAAGTCTATTGTTGAGACTCGCCCTCTACCTGAAGAAGTAGTACGAAGGTTCCCAGGTCTACAGACTCTAATACAGTTAAGAATAAAACAGATGGAGTCCGAAAATAAACCAAGCAAAAGATTATCAAAACAGAAAAGAAAGACTCTTGGCTGGGAAGTTAAGAGGGGACTTGAGCAGGTCTCCCTCAGACAGAAGAGAGGGGGTGGGGGAAGCTCCTTGCTGAGAAGCCAAGAGAGGATGCAAGGGGCTGTTTCTTAGACAGGCAGGTACGAGTAGACAGAGACTGGGAGCTATTCCTCACATAACCCCTGATAAAAAGGAGGAGAGGCCTATGGGATGGCTTTTGGAGATTGGTCTTCTCTCTCTCTCTCTCTCTTTCTCTCTCTCTGTGTGTGTGTGTGTGTGTGTGTGTGTGTGCATGCATGCGTGCACGTGTGTGCGTGTGCAGTGAG
Organism: Ctenodactylus gundi; assembly: GCA_004027205.1. Taxonomy (NCBI): domain Eukaryota; kingdom Metazoa; phylum Chordata; class Mammalia; order Rodentia; family Ctenodactylidae; genus Ctenodactylus; species Ctenodactylus gundi. Next base: position 57,567 of record PVKB01002230.1, on the reverse strand, counting down.
GTGTGGGGCAGGATGGTGGTGGTTGGGCAGCTCCTCTCAAACTACTGGAAACTACTTGGTCAGGGAATCTAAAAATCACCCTCAACTGAAAAAAAGCCTTTTGGGGCAAAGATCCACCATATATTCTATTCTGCAAGCTTTCTTCCTTAAATTCCTGACTAGCATTTTTGTCTCTGCCAGAATGTATACTCTGAAATTCCCTCCCACAAGAATGGTATGAGGGTCCGGGTTCTTTGGGAGATTCTTAGGTCAAAGGGAAAGCAGCTTATGAGAAGATGAAAAAGAAACTTATTAAAAAAAAAACTTGATAAAGAGGTACTACATGCCTTGTGCCATGTGACGTCAGTGTGGGAAGAGTTATCTATGAGGATAATGAGGAACCTCACTGGAATTGAGCTATGCCAGCAGCCTGATCTTGGTCTACCCCATCTCCAGAACTGTAAGAGATACATTTCTGACGTTTAGTGTGGCGTTTTGTTAACAGCAACTTAAAGAGACTAAGGCATAACCATTGATAAGCCATTGACATTTTACAGTGTTTCTTCCTGTGTTAGAGTTTTAAGGTGTTAACCACTGAGTACAGGATTGTATACATTTGTTATTTGTTTTCATTATCATGCTGGAAGGACAAAATAGGTAAAAAAATTTCTTATCAATAATAATATAGAACATTAGTTATAAAATTTATGAATGAGAATTCTAATATTTTGAATAGGAGGATTGTAGTTTTGTATATAATTAATACAACATAAATGTATTGCTGTACATGTACACAGTAAGATTGTTTATAGTTTTTAATCTAGACAGACTATATCGCTGTGCTAAGAGATTTCTAACTTCAGAAATATGTCACGAAGAATGTTCCAGGAACTTCATATAAAGCTTAAGATCTCAAGAAAACAATTTAAAGATGTGTTGTAACAGTGCTTGGAAAAAGCAATAAAGCATTTCAAAGACTTATTTTTTCTGCCTTGGGAATTTTCTTTTATTATAAGCCTTTTCAAAAGTATTTTAATGAAAGAAGTACTCATTTGAAATCCACAATGGTAAACAAATGCTTTTGTATTTGATAATATTTTAAATGATAAAACCTCAATTAATTATAATTTTAAAGAATAAAGAAAGGAACTTAAGTGCTAACTAGTGAGTTTTTATTTGAAAGGAGCCAACCAGAACATAGACAACATAGAATTTCATAAAGTATTTCAGTCTATTTCCCAAAAATATATAAATTTAATCATTATCACAAAACTACCACTCTTACTTAGATCTAAAATTTACAAATTGAAATTTATTGTTAGCAAGATTATTTATTCCTTGGATCACTAAACAAGAAAAACAACATAAAATGCCGTGGAGTAATTTGAATAATTTACTTCTTTCCCCTACAGACAAGTAAACTTTTAACAGTGCTGATTCTGGTTGCATTCATCAGACAAAAGCATCTTCCCACACTCTTAAAACTCGTGACTTAGGTTGGGGCCAAATTTGACGAGTCTAACTACTATTCAAAAAGTGCTGAAAAAGGGATCAAGCAGAAACTTTGGGCTAATGTTCTCAAGGGGCTTCAGTCTGAAGCCATAAATTCACCTCAGTTGACTGAGGTTCAGCCCCCTAACAGATCTCTCACGGTCACTGCTCCCAAGGCTTCCTTTCCTCCTTCCTTGTTTTCACATGGTGAGCTTTTCCTATCATGCAATCACTGAGGTGAGCAACCTTTTTCCAGCTTGCTAGAGTCTTTTTCAGTTTTAAGACACTGAATATTCTCCTCTAAAACCATGAGCTCTAGGATGAATTCTGTTCCACTCATAGGGCCGCCAACCGCACTCGTGAAAAAGGTCTTGTACAGGACACTGTTTGGAGAGAACAAGTTCCGTGATCTGTTAATGATGCCTGCCCTGGGGAGCTGGATACTGAGAGTAGTGTCACCTGTACAACTCTTGGGTCTGTTATCATAGGCACTCTGTAACAAAGAACATATATTTGAACCCATGTAATAGTGATTTTACTTTTGAATTCCATAGATTAATGGGACTCGCTGTGGTATTTCTATAGAGTATTTCTGTGTTTTCACACAAAGCATGTCATCCTGTCCCTCTGCCTTTTCTTAACATATCTCTCCCTTCCTCATAACAACCTTTCTAGGTGCTAGGAGCCACTCTTATACTTTAAAGGGTGAATTTTATTCAGTTATTTAAGTTGACTGTACAAAATGAGAGATTGGGTCAAGATTAAATCTTTTGTATGCAGGTAGCCATTTTTTCTATCACAGTTTACTAAAGACATTATCCTTTGTTCATTGTATGCTTTTGGGATCTTTATTTAAAAAATTACTTGGCTATAAACACGTGGTTTATTTCTGGATTCTCTATTCTATTCCAGTGGTATATGTGTCTGTTCTTTTGCCAGTACAATGTTCTTTGGGATACTATGGCTCTTGCGAGGCTTGAACTCAGGTGTTGTGATGTCTCCATGATTGCTCCTAATTATTCAAGGTTTTTTGCACTTCCATATGAATTTTAGTATTTTGTTTCTAGTTCTGTGGAGGAGGCCGTTGGTACTTTGGAAGAGATTCGTCTTATGGAGGGTTCATATTCAATTTGAAAGAGAATTAAGACATTAAACAATTAATTGCCTGCACATAAAATTGTTTTTAATGAAGTAGTTATTAAAATGGATTTAGCAGTGAAGAATTCATTAAATCAACACTTCAACCCATTTTAGCTTAATGTAGCTGCTGATACAGCTGGCATTATTTTGACTTTGGCCTGGTGCTTATTTCTCCTCAAACTCCCTTCTTAAATTAAGAACAACAGCCTGTCTTCTTTACACTGGTTATACATTTTCATTTGTTTATAACTTTATGTCTCTCACCCGGTGGTCATGCTACATTTAGCTGCTATGTCTGTTTCTAAAGTTTATAACATGTTTTCGCAGTTTCAAAAAACAAAACTTGCTGCAGTTATTTCATTATGTGGAAAGTTCAGTTCACAGTTTTTCACAGCTAAATATTATTGGAGATATAATTTATAAAGTTTCCTACCCACAGATTCCCTTAAAATGCCTTCAAGGTGTTTTTTATTTATTTATTTTTTGAAACCTATTGTTGAAGTCATTTTGTAATCATGCCTAACTAATGAAAATTTTATTTGGTGAACTGGTCCTCCACTAATTTAAGCTCTTTTGCCATATACACACAGCTACTTTTGAGTTCTTCGCAACCCACTCTTTGAATCTGTCACCGGAATTCTTTAAAATTCTCTTCCCAAGTTCCTAGAGAAAGTCTCTTCAAGTCTACTATCGTACACCTCATCCCGTACACTATGAGGTTACTTCTTTCTTATCTGAAAATTTAGGTTCTTAATTATGAATGTCATTATTGGGTATATGCCTTTAGGCAAAGTATTCTTTATTTTATGTTTTTAACTTACTTTCCATTTCAGTATAAATATTTCTGATCTACATATATGTGATATAGTTCATAAATGTAAAAGTAGTATTTTTCAGTTTCAATATTAAAAATAAATCTCAGGGTCTTTTTCAGGCACAGTTTCTTTTTTTCCACTAGAGTTCTCTGATGGTTAAAACTGATATGAAAACCTCAAAATATTTTAGGTTGGTTCAGATAAGCATTGAATGTTATTCCAAACTTTTGAATCCATAAATTAAAAATGTATGAGCAAAAGGTTTCTGCCAGAATTTTTACTCTTAGATACAATCAGCTCTAGCAACACAGCGTGCAAATGACAAATTTTATCTGACCCACAGGCATCTCATGCTTGTGATTGGATCTTTTTCCAAGAGTTTATTTGTAAGCTGCCTCTAACCTAGAATCAGTTACTCACTGAAACAGTGTGACGCTGTGGTGAGGTACCTATGCCAACCCCATTAGTTCCTGGCCTGAACTGCTGAGCCTCCTAAAGACTATTTGTCATGGAGTCAGAGTTGGAGAAGAGTAAGAATGGTAATAAATTATTCAGCTTTACAAGCTTTACATAGACTTCATTTAGCAACAGCGACCTTCTTATATCACTAAAGACTTTTTGAGGATTGGTTGTATGCATTTGTTTCCTTTAGAAAGAAATCTGAGATGGAGGGTCCATTTAGACGACATGGATGTGCATATTATAAATGCTATTTTTTATCATACTAAAAACTAAAGCGTCTGCTAAAGTGACACGAGGAAAAATTTTTACACAGTTTAAAGATTACATGGTCAGTCAAAAGTAGAACTTGGATGTTTCATTAGTTGCTTCATAAGCAGGGGGACAAGACAACTTATACTCCATATTAGAACAAAGAATGAATGGGTGCTATTAATAATTATACTGTGAAGAGAGATATATAAGGGAGAAATTCTGGGAAATCTTGGATATATAGTCACTATTCTCTAGAGAACAGTAATTTTAAACATCTAGTAGATTATATTAATTTTTTGCTTAGTATGAACCCAGTCTCATAATTCTAACTTGTGACCTGTGTTTTCTTGGGGGAGACATCCTAATAATGGAGGATAAATCCTTCCCTGTGGGGTCTTGGATTCCTAACAACTTAGACAGTTTATCACCAAGATGTCCTGATAACTTTGGGGTTCTACCTGTGATTATCTAGGCTTCCTATTTCTTAGAGTTTTTAGTTCTAGCTGTAATTCTTGGTAGTTCAGATTTCTTTCCCATATGTATGTTTGCAATTTTAGATTCTTTTGTAAAATTACACCCATGATTAACAATGAGTAGCTGTACTAATTGCAGAATCATTACACTGCAGGACAGGACTTGGTGATTACATGCAGTGCCATGTCTCTGGCTCTTGTCTTGTATGTCCCATGTCTCCCAGTTGATAGCTTCTGAGCTATGGCCCGGTTCTTCCTGGCATCTCTAACTAGCAAAGTCCTAAATCTTTTGCATAACAGTTAATCTCAATATCTAACTTCCAAGTAGCATTCCTTCCAGAGTTAGTCATTCTTTTTCCAAAAGAAACAATAAAACATGAGTGACACAGGTAATTTTGACAAGAAGAAGATTTTGTCATGAAGTTACCCAAGAACATACATCAACTGGTAAAGTTATTTTGGCACTGGAGAAAATCCTGAATGATATTTGCCAAATCTTTAAGCTTCGTGCTTTAAACCCTTTAGAGTGTTTATTAAGTGGAGATTGTAATAATGACAAGTGCGAGAGAGTTGTAAGAATACATCAAAAGTGAGAAGGGCTCCCCTTGTTAATGCTGAGTGCTAAGTACCAGCTCTAAAGCAACTGAAAGATGCTGCCAAGGACTGGATACAATAACGAGGAATAAAATTGTTGGAAAGTGTGAAATATGGTTTTTTGTGTGATGTAAATGTTAATTATACAAGAAATGAATTTTGAAATTTTTTAAACTTTTAATTCCAAGACTTATTTCCAACCACATTGTTAAGGACTCTTTTAACCTTTCCAAGACATGGCCAGTGTTTGGGAGTGTTAAATCTTTCTGAAAACAGGAAAGAGTTGTCAACTTCCAGTTAATATGACCACATCTGATATTTTTACCACTCAAAAAGAAATTGCATTGAAGTCTTACAGCTCTCAGGTGTTTGAATAGCAACTGAAGATGGGACTCTTTGGTAGGGTTAGGAACCTTAACACACGTCCCTCTATCCAACCACTTACCTGTTTTGGTTCCTGATGCCTGATGTTGAAAACTAGAGTCATCCTGGCTCTCTTGCACTCACCTGAGGAATAGTGTTCTGGCTCCCCTGCCCTTGAGAAGTTTTCTCCCCAGCCTGCTTCTGCGAGCCATGCTGCCCTCTTTCGTTTATTGCTCTGAGGCAAGAAACCAAAGCCAAAAGGTTTCTGTCTTCTGCTTCTTGCTCCATCTTGCTCTCTGTCTGGAGCAGTGAACCTGATGTGTAGAATCTGTGTGTAACTCACTGGAGTTGAGCAACAATGACAGGGAAGGAAGAATAACAATTTTCTGAAAACATATATTTCATATAAAGCTTCTAGTTTTGTTATCCTGTGAGGAACAGACACGTTGGGGACTCGGGAAGTTGAAGACGACTTTTGACTCTGGCTGAAGCACTGTGCTTGCAGTTGGGAGAGGGTGTTGCTTCCTTCTTGCTTCTTTTCATCATTTCTTCTTTCACTGAGTACTGTGATGAAGGCACAGGGGCAGCTGCCAGAGCTGGGCCTGAGCAACTGAACAGCGCAACCAATGTAGGCAGACAACTCGAGTCTACACACGGTCCCAGGCCTCTTCCGTATCAGCCACCCCATCCTATTTCTACCACTGGACTCTTTCTCATGAGAAGCTGCAGCTACCTTGTTGGTGGTGAATTCCTTTAACTGGCTGTGGGCCACCATGGTAAAACAAATACTGTAAGGTCAGAAAGGACTGAAACAAACAGAACTTAAGTATTTTCCTGACATTGCATATTGAAAACTATCTATTTACAATCCTCTCATAATTTAGTTGTTGAGAATTACAATTCTTATATGACTTTTCTCTTTTTGTAATTTTCAGAGGAAACTACTATAGACTGCGTGTAATAGAAAAGCAAAGTCTACTATCATTCCAGTTCTTGTATTGCATTTTTATGTGTATTCTTTGTATTGTTTTTTATTAATGTATGCCTGTGGTAGATAATAATTACATCGATCTGGTACATTTATTTCCACATTTTTGGGTTGTGATGAGATGCATATTCTCATAGTAGGGATTGTGCTCAATCCTGTTGCTTCTGTTTTCTACATCTATGTTTTACAGCAAAATATCTAGTATTGGCTCATAAGTGAAATTTAGACTAATAATCAATGAAATATAGTATTTTATTACAGGGCAGATATTTTCATAAATGGTAACTCTTTAAAAAGTATTGTTTCTTTATCACATCAGACACCATAAAAAAATCCCATTTGGGAGAAATGTTTGATTTTTCTTAGGTCTTGTGTGGCATATCAGAAACAAAGGTTAATAACGGTTTCATTTATTAACCATTAATTATAAAAGCTACATTCAAGAGAAAAAAGTATAGAACTCATAATTTTCTGGGAAAAGAATACATATTCTGTTACCTGTATTTCTTTGCCATTGGTGCTTTGGGTTTGGTAATCTACACAGGTTTCCTGTGAAAGAGGTTACAGCATGCGTCCCTGTATTCTTCCTGAGAAGCTGGCTATAAAAGAGCCTTACTACCACCTTTAATAAGTGAGCTTCTAGGAGTTACATAACATTTCCAGGTTACTCTTAACATTTCGTTCTTTATGACTTTTCGTTTCATGTAAAGTACTCTGCGATGTTCTAAGATGCATATTCCCATAGAAGGGATTATAAACCACGGTTAAGGGTTTTGAAACACTCCCAATCCCTTTTGTCCTACCTGAAAGACACCTACCAAGCCCATGTTCTCCTTTCATTTAAAAGAGACAGGAGCAGGCGGCTTGAAGACATTCGTCCACTGTGCAACAGTGACCCCTAGAGGCACGACGACTCGAAGTTGGCAGAAATCTCCCACAATTCAAGCGCCCTTTCTTTTTGGCTCCTCGGGAGGGCTATGAATGCGTTAATCATTAATCTTTACTTTGACAATGTGGGCTGGTTCTGGTATTCAGAAGCCAAAGTCCAACGTTTGAGAAGTTTTATTACCATCTGTGCGGAGAAATTCTTGTTTTCTTTCTGTGAGATTCAAAGGGATCTTGAACAAGGAGTCGCTTAGTGTTTACGAGTAAATCAGAGTAACAGATTTCGACATAGTCAAAACAAGACGCCTTTGCTTTTAGTTTTGGTAGAAATAACGATTGGAAATAATTTAAAATCTCAAAAAGAACGAAATAAATCTGAGAGCATTTTCCTTTGGGGCTTGCAAGTGTTTGCAGCTCGGGCACCCAGATGATTCAGCCCAGGCACGCCTGAGCGCTCCATTTGTTTTGTAGATTTCATTACCTTCCCCCTTTGTTGGCTCCAAACATTTCAGAGGGCTGAAATGCATTATTACCTTGTTAAGTTTCAACCAAAATCATTTCTACAGCCTGAAGCTGTTGGACGTGGGTTGAGCATCTCACACACAAAAGAACTGCTCTTGTTCCCAGAAGCTCTCATTGGCTGACTGGCTTTTGCTCTGAGCCAATCAGAAGCTAGTTGTTAGGCTTGGCTGGCTATTTTTAGCCTAACACACAAAAACACTTGGTCTTGAAGGGAGTAGGCTGGAGAATGAAAGTCCTCATAGTAAAAGCAAACAGCTGCATGCTTTTTGGATGTCATGGCGTGTTTGACATTTTCTCTTTAATTCTTCGTATGCTGTTATATTAGCATGCGCCTTTTTTTTTTTTTTTTTTTTTTTTTTTTTTTTTTTTTTTTTTTTTTTTTTTTTTTTTTTTTTTTTTTTTTTTTTTTTTTTTTTTTTTTTTTTTTTTTTTTTGTAAATGTCGAATTTAGAGTTATGTTTCCCAGTACTGGATTATCTGTTTAGTAAAGAGACAGATATTCTAAGAAATAGTATTTTCTTTTTATACAAAAGCAAGAAGCCAGATATAGAGTTGTTTCACAAACACATGTGAGAGTTACCATATAGAAAACATTTAGGTGCTTTTTCAGAGGATTTTTGTAGATTTTCATCTTGAGTTAAACAAATTTTCAGCGTCTTACTCATCATGAATTGTAATCATAAAAATCATCTTTCCCGTCGCCCTTTAAATGTGAACATAATTGTACAAACGTGTATATGCATGATGTGTAGCAATTTAAATCATAAATATTCAGCGTGTTTTACGCGTTGAGATAAAGCGTTCTTTGAGGCATCTTCTTTCATTTAAGCCCAACTCAGCAAAGGCAAGAGGTGTTTTCCCCGAATGTGCCTCAAGTGACAAGGCTTTAAAACACAGTTTTTTAATTATCCAGTATTTTCAGGAAGCAAAAGCTGCCAAATGGGAAAAAAAAAATCTGGCCTTCAACTTTGATTTTCCTCTTAGCAATCTGTTGAAGAGGGCAAAGAAGAGGAAGAGCCAAGATGAACCAAAGTTATAACACAACGCAATTTATTAGCAGGAAGGGAGATGTCATCTTGAAAGAAAGGGGAAAAAAAAGACCAAATCTATGCCTAGTTTGACAATTCAGTTTAGGTTGTAGATTTCAATAGTATTTATTATTCAAACTTGGGAATATGACCTTATTTTTTGGCTTGTAAATGTTAAGAAAAAATCCTTTTGGTTACAAGCCACAGGGGTTTCATTTAGACATAATAAAGAAATCTGCATTATGGGCAAGCAATGCCCGGAGACTTCAAAGAGAAGAAATTATTGAAGATCCTATTTGAGCTTTGCAGAAGTGATGTGCTCTTAGCAAGGATAGCTAAGAGATACAAGGGATTCATGACAAGTTCCACTTGAGTGGAGGCAACACAAGTTCTAGGAGGACCCATCCCTTGCCTTAAGCAACACAGAACACAGTGTTTATCAGAAATGTTTCCTGGATTTCAGAAGGTGAATTTGAATTGCTGAAACAAAGCACTTGGGGGGAAAGTATTCTTTTTTTCTAACATCAATTTGATTCACACTGGACCGATTTCTAAGAGGCTATGGAACAGCTCCTGAGAGTTTAGTAGATTTAGGTAGATGATCAGCCGCTAGCAATTTAATTTAATATGCAGTCCTAGTAAATTAAAGGAATCTGATAAAACTCGATCTCGCAAGTCTTACTTGTTTACTATAGGGTAGTATGTGAACCTCAACAGAAATGAACCAGCTGCGATTTCTCTATTCAAGACTTTGATTTTATTTTTATCACTTCTCTCTGCCATGTGTTTTTGCCTCCAACCTAGTCATCTGAACAAGTCCCTAGTGTTAGGCTTCTCTGCTTAAAAATAAGTATACAACTACATTTGCTTCTACTTATTTTTATTTGTATTTAAATCCTGGAAAGCAAAAATAAATACAGGGTTTCATTACTCCTGTTTTTGTCTCTTCTTCCTTTTTAATATTTTCCCCATTTTATTAATATGAATATGTGTGGTGCACAATGTTTACATTGAACTTGAGTATTTTGTGCACATATATATTACATCAGACTACAAACTCTTCCCCTCTCCCTTTTTTGTCCCTCCCTTACCCATCACCCCTCCCTCCCACTATCCTCCCTGTTTAGTTTTATAAAATAACTGTATTCCAGGTTTCTCATATTAGAGAAGCTGTCCAATATTTAACCTCCTGTGTTTGCCTCATTTCATTGAGCATGATGGTCTCAAGTTGCATCTACTTACCTACAAAACCCTCAAAACTATCTGTCTTTATAGCTGAGTAGTATTCCATTGTGTACACATATCACAATTTTTGTGTCTATCGGTTTGTTGATGGGTATTTTGGTGTCTTCCACATTTTAGCTATTGTTAGTTGTGCTGCTATTAACACAGGTATACATATATCTCTATTATATAAGATTCCCGGAAGAGGTATCACTGGATCAGAGGGATATTTATTTTCAGTCTTTTGAGAAATTTCTGTACTAGTCTCCATAGTGTTTGTACCAGTTTACAATCCTACCAGTGTAAGAGGTTTTTTTGTTTTGTTTTGTTTTGTTTTGTTTTCCCTCACAGCCTTGCTAGCATTTATTGCTGTTCCAGTTCTTGATACATCTCATTCTCTCTAAGGTTAAGTCATATCTTAGTGAAGTTTGGCTAAGGATGACGAACATCTTTTCATGTATTTACTGCCCATTTGAACTTCTTCATCTGAGAATTGCCTATTCATTTCCATTGCCCGTCTTTTAATTAGGTCTGTGAAATTGAGAGGTGTTTTTTTTTCAGTTCCTTGTATATTCTACTTATTAGCCTCCTACCTGAGGTATAGATGGTGAAAATTTTATTCCTATTTTCTTGGCTTACCCTTAACTCTGTTGATAATTTCCTTTGCCATACAAAACCTTTTAAATTTGATATAAATCCATTTGTTGCTTCTGGAGGCTATTTCTTTTGCATTAGGCATCCCATTGAGGATTCTTTCTGTCTCTTAACTTTGCTACTTAGCATTTGGTTAGCCTTACATTTTCATGGTGTATGTCTTGTCTTCTGAGAGAGCTGGGGCACTTTTAGAAGGAGAAACATGCAAATATGTAGCAGGGTGCTCCTCCGTGTATTGCTGTACCTGTGCGGGAGTGGTAATACGGAAAGGAATACGTACAGACAGATCCCTAAGAGATAAAGATGGAGACTAGTGGAGGGAAGCACCAAAGTTTAGATTCTTTGAAAAAGGGTACCTGTAGTCTTTCTTTTCCCCTGGAATAGTAGTTGGAAAGATCACATTTACTAATACAGAGATAATTGTTCTAATGTGAATGGAAAATTGTGAAATGGTTAAACTAACTGGACTTCAACACTTACACCTTCAAACTCAGAGACACCGTGGCAGGAAAAAACAAATGTAACAGGCCAAACTGTGGTCCTTTTCTGATGAAGGAGATATTAGTATAGAAATAACAGTTTTCTGTGTGCTTGGCAAAAGTAAAGGAAGCCTCCTTTGTGGTGCAAATCTTGGATATCTCCAGAGTTTTCCCATTGGGGATCCATGTGTCTTCTTTTGCTCCTTTCCCCCAGCTCCCATTTTTTTTATTGGTATGTATATGCAATTCTCAATGATTGCATTAAACTCTAGAATATTGTGTGTGTGTGTGTGTGTGTGTGTGTGTGTGTGTGTGTGTGTTAATCACTTACCATTCCCTTCCTCCAACTTCCTCCTTCTCGATCCTCCCCTCAGCTCAGCTTTACTTCAGGCCACGCCTTTCCATCTCCCAAAATCACAGGTAGCGGTGAATCTATGATATCCTTCTTTTTTTCTTTAAATTAAATTTAAAACATGTTAGCTTTTTCTAAAATTATTTATTCTCTCTCAGGAATGCGTGCTGGAGTGAATGTGTGCACGAATGAATGGGTGCACATCTATGTATGTTGTATATTATGATGTCATTGAACACAAGTATGTATGCAGTGTCTTAACATACTATAGGACACATTAATCATAGTCCTGGGTTGTGTCTTTTTAAACTGATTAATTTGTAGTTATGTAGAAAAATTCCAGTGTGAATTATACTAGCTTTGTTGAACCCATTGTACAGAAAGTCATTTGGTATAGATATTCCTCTAGGCCTAGCAGTTTCTCCTTAAAATGCTTTACAAGTGCCTGTTGCTTGTCTCTTGGCTTGTTTTTTGTCTTCTGAGTACTTTACTGTTGGATAAATCATTTGCGGAATATGAATGTAAATTTGTAAATTTTTTCTTTCTTTTTTTGAGACGTGGTCTTACTCTATAACCCAAGCTGGTCCTGAACTCACTATGGAGCCCAGGGGCGCCTTGGACTCACAGCAATCCTCCTGTCTCAGTCTCCTGAGTGCTGGGATTACAGGTGTGTGCCACCATGCCCAGCTCATGCGGTGCTGGGGAATTGATCTTGGATACTTAATACTTGCTAAGTGCTTGCTCAGCAAGCATTTTACGGGCTGAGCCATTCCTTCAGCCCATGAATGTGAAAACTGTAAAGCACAAGAAGAATCACACGTGTAGCCTACTAGCAATGCCATTCTACAAGATTTTTGAGGTCATTTGAGGAAATCAAAATCTTTATTTAGAATGAGGGAAAACTGAAGGGAAATTTTTAATTTGGTGGAAAACTGAGCAAGAATTACTAATACTGATAATTTTTTGTTTGTAGTCTGCAGTGAAACAAAATGAAATAACATTTTTAAAAAACGTAAATAAAATATTTATCCAGAATGATGTAAATGCTTTGGAGGCTCTAATTCATTGTAATAATCAATTTAAGATTTAGGAGAAGTCCACGATTTTTACAACTATGACATAAAAATGGGTGACTAATCATAGAAACAAAGGAAAGATGAAAATTAAAAATAGAACTTATAGTTGTAATTTATGCTGTCTTAGTTCTTCTGGCTTTTATCAATGGACAAAAGCAATATTGTATGTTTCTAATAGCTACTGTACACTGTATTTCCCAAAGGAGAAAGTAACTGTAGTTACATTATATCATAAGGACAAACTCAATGATGTTTTTGAAAGTAGATATTGGAAAATGTAATGAGATCTCAGAACAGAATGCAAATATTCCTTTTCTTTAGTAAAATACCTAAGTTTATGACTTTTAACAAGCAAAGCATGTTAGAACACATGTAATGAAGATAAAACAAAATTAGTATAACAAAAAACACTCTAACAATTTAAAAACCCACTGGATAAGCCTATTATTTTAATAAGGTGTTGCAATCTGTAAATACTAGGGAAGCATTCTTTTTCACTGGCATCCAAAATCAATAATCGTATGATAGTCACCTATAGAGAGGTGTCTCACAGTTTAGAAGGGATTAGAGTTGGGTGTTGGTTGCACAATTACGAATTTTTTAAGCCCAAATGTTCATGAAGCTCTCAAATGTGCCTGAGGTACCTGAGCAGAGAGCAACAATAGGAAGCGGTGCTGCTAACAGGCTGCATCATAGCACATGCCCGGGAGGGCTTATTTATAGATCTGACCCTTCTTGTGGTAACTCTTTCTTCTTTCTTGAATCTTGAAAGCCTCTGTAATTCCTAAGTGGAGATGATTTGTTGGTTACTACTGACAGTAACACAAAAGAATTCTTTTAACTTTCATTTGAAACACAAGACTCTTAACAAAAGTGCTGTGAAAATCCCTTCAAGTTTCTGGAAGAAAAGAGGTGAGATGGGTCGCTGGAACACCTCTAGCTTTCTACAGAGTCTTTAAAAGTAGGACAACCATGTTGTCATGACACCTAACAACTTAGGTTTATTTTGAAAAGATCCTTCACCGATCAGCCTGTTTTCCACTTGAGCGTGAGATAATAATGTCTATGGCAGGGTCAATTTTTTTCTTGCTTAAATTAAAATAATAAAATAAGTGATTCAATATCTTGTAGGACTCATCAGCCTATGACCAGGCCCTGTGGTGCCATAGTGTGTCCATCAAATGAGCATATGTGCAGTTTAGAAAATTACCCTGAGAAAAGGCCCACAGTCAGGCTTCTCTAAAGCCTCACAGCTGTGGTGCCCAGATGTTGGCTGACTTGTGCCACTTGGTTCAGTGTGGGAAAGAGTCATGAATCTTTGTGGCAGACTCTATATTACACTTTGTGCCACTAGCAAAACATAATCAAGTGGAGGAGGCATGTTATGGTTTGAAAGCTTCAGTATTATTTTGTCATCACTTATTTGAAAAACATTCCTCTCTACTTTTAAACAGACAATCCCACTGATCTCTGAAATTAGACCCTTTAAAACTCACCCCTGATTCACTCCAAACTTTGATATAATTGTAGGCATCAGTGTCAAAAGGCAACGAGACCACATGAGGAAACAGACATAGCAGCGTTCCTTGAAAGGAAAACATACACAGTGTGGTCATCGTAGTGCTACAGGCTAAGAAATATAAGATATTCCTACTGATCTCCAGCCTTTCACCCAGTATTAAATTCAGAAGACAGAGAGATGAGAGATCTAAAAGTCAAGTAGCATTAATCTAATCTAATTTCTCTCTGCCTTTTATCTGTCTTTGTTTGATATTATTTTCCTAAAGTATCAGAAAATCTGTAACATGCTTACAAATTGAAATTCAGTTGAGGAATTTTTGTGTAACTATCCAATATAGTCCCACTAAGAGCACAATGCTAATTCAATTCATTCAACCTGGAGATCAAAAGAGGAAGGCTGTTCAGAAAAGCACTCATCAAAACTAGTAGGGTTTCATTGTTCTTGTAGCAGTGGTTTTGGTGATGGTGGTTGTTACCATTAGGAGAAAGAAAATGGAGTATTCCCTGGAGAACTCAGAGAGGGTGTGTTCCTTCTTTTCTTACAAGGTGCGGATGTAAGGATATTCTGAACAAAGCTGTGTGGTAGATGTACTGTTGTGTCTTCCTCTCGTTATTTGGACTCAAAAAGAGATTTCAAGAATACTCAGAAATGAATACTTTTTGAAAAATGATTCTGACTTAGGTCATTGTCAGTAAAGTCTTTAGAGTCATTCATTTATTCAACATTGAGATACCCCGTAAAGATGAAGAGACCTCTTGCTACCCTTCCGAGTTGATTGTAACCTGGGTAGATGTCAGTGAAGGGACGTTTACAAAAGAAGGAGTCAAATAACTTACTGAGTATGTGTTTGTCGTGTAGTAACAGGACAGAAGAGACTATGTTATTAATTATTAAACTATGACCTGGATGATAGGTAGACATATGATAGAGAAATAAGAAGGCTGAGTAGGGATAGAGAGGAAGCAGAACACTCAAAGGCACAGGGGAAGACAGTCAGCGCAAATAATCAAGTATGGTCAGTGGTAGGGGAAGAAATGACTTAACACTGGCGAAATAGGACCAGATCATAAAAAAGTCTCAGATATAAATAAGGTGACCACACAACAATGTGAGCCAGAGTTTCTTTGAGAGAGATGAAAGTGGTCGTTAGCAATTACTCTGATAAAGCTGTAAGCTATGAATGGTCTTCTTGAACCAACCCGTCTTGCCACCCTGGCTATAGGCAAAGATGCAGCATTAAAGAATCTTGACAAGTGGTGATATAATATGTTTATTTTAGGCATCGTTATCACATTGATGCTGACATAAAGGCAATTATATTTTTAGACACTAAGAATCAGAGTTTAGAAAAAAGTTTTAATACTGACATCAATCTGAGGACTTGGCCTTTCCTGGGTGGATAAGGATAACTCAACTGGTTCAGCAAACCTTGACAAAATCCTTTTAGCCGTGTCTTATTCCTACCGCAACTATTACAACAAAATATCTCAAACAGAGTAGCTGATAAACAATAAAAGTGTGTTTTTCCCCTTTGGGAGACTGGATAAGCTGAGATCAAGGTGCTGACTGATTCAGTATTTGGTGAGGATTTGTTTTCTAGCTTATGGACAGCTGACTTTTCTGTCTCTACACATTGAGAGTGATGAAGGATACCTCTGGGATCTCTTTTATAAGGGCACTAATCCCATTCACAAGGGCCTAACTAAGGTACTATCATCTTAGAAGTTTAGATTTCAATAGATAAAGATGGGGGAAAATACACCTGTGGTTATTTGATGCTCAAGGGGTGATTTAGCTTTGCTCTTGGGAGTTAAAAAAAAAGTTCTTGTGAGCTGCCTACTGAAATGGAACTCTCTATCCAAATGTCTTGCTATTTTTGTGAAAGCCAAAAAAGAAATACTAGAAGAAGAGCTGAGGAGCTAGCAGCAGCTCACTGTTGCTCTTGGTCCTTCAGGGGTCCCAAGGTGCTAGCATTTGTGTAACTGCAGCTGCGTCGGTGACGTGCAGCCTGCTGGGTCCCTCCTGCCGCATTGGGTTCATATGTATGGGACCATTCGATACAGATGGAGAGGGAAGCTTGGCAGTTGCAGGGCACACGAAAGCTTAAGGAAAATCATTCTGCTAAAGTGAACCTACTGGAAGCAGAGCTGTTTCTTCTGCGATGTTTTGGACACACCACAACAACCTGCCCGAGAATTTCCCACTTTTTTCTTTCATTTTCTAAGCTCTGATTTGCACTTTCAAGTTTCAGTGGAGAAAAGGTAATGGGTGATGGAGTTTCTTCTCTTTTATATTGCGTCCTGGTTCTCATTTCTGTTCATTAGAAAATGACCAACTTTCCTACTTATTCTATATTTCTCTTTTTGCAGCTATGCATTTTACAATCGTTCCCTTGGCAAAATAACCTAGCCTAAGTTTCTATAAAATGCTTTTGTATAGCTCAAATCAGTATAGACGGCATTATGGTTTTAGACATTTAGCCCTTTCTAAACCAGTTCCTATTCTCCTGCTTATGTATTTTAAATTAGACTTGGTTTAGCAACATCTTTTTAAGCACACTTTTATTCTAAATTTTTTTCATTCATTCATATATTACACGACTATATTTTGAAATTATTTTTGAGTCCTTAACATGCTCCTGGCACAGTAAATAACGCTAGGCACTGAAGAGTTTGAAACACAAAATCCTCACAACTTATTGGTAGTAGGAGATTGAATAGAAGAGTCTTTATAGATAGAGATAATTCTTAAAAAGTAGTGTGGCACTAACAACATCTGCTTCTCAGGAGAGTTTGTTAACAATACAAATTCTTAAGGTCATCTCAGATCCATTGCATTGGAGCTCTGAAGTATGATTCGACCAACATTTGTGTGGCAAGCCCTCTGCTCACATTACAGAAGCAATGGGATGCATCACGATAGAGACATTAGTGTTGGGAGGCACCAGGGGACACGGGAAGAAGACTCACTGAGTCCTACATCATTGGAGGAAACTTCTCAAAGGAGCTAGTTTTGAAAGTAGGGTTAAAAGATTGGTGGGAATTTGCCAGGCACAGAGAGGGAGGTGGTGATCAGAAGATTAAGTGTCATGTCATTTTGGAAGTGAAACGCAGCAGAGCTCCTCTAGAATCCAGGAAGAGTTCAGATAGGCGGGCAACTTGAACTTGGACATTAATTGTCAGGCTGCGAGGAAACAATTTGTGTGTGTGTGTGTGTGTGTGTGTGTGTGTGTGTGTGTGTGTGTGTGTGTTTGTGTGTGTGTGTGTGTGTGATTTAAGTCATCCGATCCATGGTATTGAATTACACCAGCCATGGCAAAAGAAGACACCACCCTCGCGAGGAGGCTGAGCAAGGGCCCACACCTGTCTTCCGGGCTGTTCTAAGAACATACCCCCAATGTGAAGCTCCTCATTCACTTTATTTTGCCGTGCTAGCCTTCCAGATGTGGAAAACCTACTGGTCCCTTGACAGCATCTATCACACAGTATACTGTGGGCTGTAGGCATGTTGGACGGTGAGCCTTGCCAGCCACTTGTAAGAGATGACAATCTTCGTGCCGCACTGCTGAATGTGTAGATTTATCTAGCTTGCTGAGCTTGCCGAGCAATATTCTCATGGGGTGCGATGTTTCAGGAAGAAACACCAGAGATTGTAATGGGGAAAAAATAAAGGCAACAGTCATATACTCTGTTATATGCCTATGAAGAAAAACAAACATGTTAACGGTCTATTCTGTCAGAATCTTTGGTTTCATTTGGCCAAAAGCTTAAGACTTTGCTATATATTATTGAAAATATAAAACATGTTAGAGTAATTTAGATGTAGGCTTAAAACATGGTATGAAAAAAAGTTAAACGTTTGATCTTCTACACTCAGCTTAGAGCTGGGTTGGCTACATCCACTGGGCTGGGGAAAAGAACAGCCTCACTAAACAGTTGACATTTGGATGGGTAGGAAGTACTGTATGGATAAAAAAAATTAACAACCTTTGATAAAGAATCTGAGATTCTTACAGCAGAGATTGAAAGGTTCTGGGGCACAGCTAAGTCTTTGTGTAGATGACTCATTCTTTGTCCACCCATTTTCTTCTGCATTATGATCTGTGACCACAAGAGCCTGATGTTATATAGGCATTCATTATCCTTGCGTTTTCTGTTTGTATTCCATCCAATAGACAACAAGCACTGGTGACACATTGGATGAATGTTGGAAATTAAGTCAGAGTTCAGTCTTAACTTTGTCCCTTCTGGGTTACTACAGGTAGCGCTGTCTTCCTACAAAAGACCACAGCTCTCACTGAGCCTCCTCAAATCTATAAGGTTCTGATGATCACTCCTTCATTTTTTTTTTCTTTAGGCAGAGCATCGAAACAGCTTCTCACTGATGTGAACCTGGGGTACCACAACATTGCCTATTGAGTTTCTTTCTTCAGGTTTGCATTTAAATAGGTTGCTCCTTTGTAAGCCTTCCTTCAACTACTCTCTCTCTTTCTCTCTCTCTCTCTCTCTCTCTCTCTCTCTCTCTCTCTCTCTCTCTTTCTCTCTCTCTCGACAGGGGTTCACTCTGTAGTCCAGGTTGGTCCTGAACTCACTATGTAGCCTGGGCTGGCCTTGGACTCATGGCAATTCTCCTGCATATGCCACTACACCCAGGTTTATGTGGTGCTGGGGAGTCAGGCCCAGAGCACTGACCTTGCAAGACAACCACTTTAACCACTGTGCCATTCCTCCAGCTTTTCAACTACTGTTCTTAAGTACACTGCTCATGTTGTGACAGGATCCAACTGATACATTTTCATGACAATATAATGGAGGAAAAAATCAGAAGCTTCTGTGCCAAGTGCCCAGACAACCAACAAAAACTAAGTATACTTGATTTAGTGTTTTCCTTTGTACACTTATACCTTCTTTTCTTTTGGGATAAATGTATATTTAACAATTTAGTGACATGATAGAACAGTTCAGAAGTAGGCATGCTTGAGATGAGGAAGTTATTTTACTTTAAATTTTTCCATTATCATATACTAAAATTTATATTTACAAATCTGTAAAAGTCCTCAGAAATTATCTAATATTGCCTAGTGGTGCCAAAAACTGGCTCATGGACAAAATCATCTAGATAGCTTCATATATGCACACTATATACATGTGTGTTTGTATACATATATATGTATGTGTATATTTATGTATAGAGATACCTCTTGGACAATAAGCTCTAAAGGTAATATCTAAATTTTACATATCTATCTATCTATCTATCTATCTATCTATCTATCTATCTATTTTAGGTTCCCTGGTTTTTGATTCTTATGTAGAAGGGGCTGTATTGTTTCCACAATTTTCTCAAGCTCAGGTAAGATAGAGACACCAGAATAGCATCCACTGCCCTTGACTCTTTATTGTTGAGAGGGCAGTGAATTGAAAAATGGAGGAAATCAACATAAATTTTAAAAGACATGGCTAAGGTCCTTGTTTGGAAAAGCGTAACACTGACCAAAAATTAAGAAAAACAAAGTTGTCCTCAATCCCCAAACTTTGACATCAAACATTTTCCAATTCTTACTCACAAGTTAAGACTCCTATTGTTTTGATTTGGACCTTCAGTTCAGTAGTTTCCAACAGCAATA
The DNA here is from genome assembly GCA_004027205.1 of Ctenodactylus gundi. Lineage (NCBI taxonomy): Eukaryota > Metazoa > Chordata > Mammalia > Rodentia > Ctenodactylidae > Ctenodactylus > Ctenodactylus gundi. The sequence continues at coordinate 37,642 of PVKB01002230.1, read as the reverse complement.
TGATAACCGGTGATTTCTTGGTATTATTTCCATGCTCCGATTGCAATTCCACAGGAGAAATTCCGTATTCTTGTGAGTGACAGAAACAGTCACTTCACAAATCAGATGAAGAACTCCAGCCACCCTGTTTCCCAACTCATTTCTCAAAGAGAGACAACATGCCAAAGCATGCTCAATGGACAACCAATATTTGGTCAGTAGGAAACCAGAGCCTGAGGACAATTAGCTGGTCAAATATTTTCTACCAGGAAATCATGCAAAGTCATTTAGCTTATAAAAGAGTTCATTTTACCACCATCATTCCCAAAATAAAGAATTCATTTGTACCTTCTCTCTTCTTTGGCAAAGAGTAGAGTTGCAAAATAAGGTAACCCATTCAGTTGATCAGATTTTGGATGAATCTCCTTGATCATCAATAACAGACAGCAGATACTTACTGACTGAGGATCTTCAGCTATCTAACGCAAAAGTGAAAAGATTCTTCAGCAGTAAAATCTGATTTAGTGATAACTGACTTCTTTTACCTTTAGCTCACTTTTCTCTATCAATTTAGGCGGTGTGAGCATGATTGAACATGAAGGAAGGCTGAGATTCTCCCAGGCAAACAAGGAGTCATGATCTCTGTATCTTTGGCTGGTGTTCAAAGATCTGAAGTAACCTTCATTAGTGTTTATTAACTTCTTTGTGGCTAGTTGGGGCTACAGTAATTATTCATCCCTTGACTCCACCTAGCCCTCCCAAGACTTTTAAGTTCTCCCTTGTTGGAAACATCCTTGATGTCATTTCCTAGTTCCTTGATAATTTCAGAGCTTATTTATGCCAACCTCTGTTCCTGAATTTGTGAAAAAAATTATTTGATGTATCTCATAAGAACTCTAGTTTCAACTGAATGGGCTTGGCTTAAAAGAAAGTAGATATATCTTACACAATTTTTGGACGATGTGTAACAATTAGCTATTTTTTACGTTTTCTTGAATGATGATATTAATAAAGAATAGTTTTAGTTACCAAGGAACATCATAAAAACTAAGAGTCATGAAATTTGGCATGATAATATCAAGATCACTCTCATTTGATTTTTTTCTTTGCAAGTTTGAAATCTTAAGCTCTTCAAAATGATTTCAGTCTTAGAGAATATGGATGGTGTTTTGAGCAAAGCCTGGTTTTAGTCTCGTAATAAAAGGTGCACTTCTGTGCTTTAAAATATTTTACAATATATCAATAGGGATTAATGTATTGTGGAAGATATTCATGCTACAAAAAATGAAAAATCTATGTACATTGGATCTGTATGACGTATTAGGGAGTTTTGCCAAAAATCATCTTTTTGACCACTTGATGTCACCATTGTTCTCTCTAAATTTCAGAAACAGGAGGCTGAACAGCTTGGGGAAGTGGAGAGAAAGAAAAATAAAATACTATTTTTTTCTAACAGTGTTATTATTATTAACTTTGATAAAAATTAATGGGTTGTATCATATGGCAGCTTCTACTCCTATGTCCTTACTGATCAGAGATAATTGTGATAAAATGCTTTGGATATTTTTAAATCTCATTCATATTCTTTCACAATCTGTTCAAATCCAAATGACAACAATAGATTTAAAGTTGTTTTAAGACTCCAATTTTAAATTCTTCCCATTTGTACTACAATTGAGTCCTTAGTTTTATTTGTCAATTATATTTAAAAGGTAAAAGTAACTTCATTTAACCTCTCATTTCTCAACCTCACAGAGTGTGTTTCCTAACAATAGGGTGTATGGATTCTGGGTGGAGTTGCTTTGTGGAAGGGGAACCTTTAAGAAAAAAGATTGAAGTGTGTTGGCTAGGTAGCAAGGGAGCCAGGCAAGGACAGACTGTGGTTCCAGCTGCATAAGCGCTCTGGCCTCACCACAAGGAAAGCAGAGCTCTGCATCATAAATTGCACTGGCAATGAATGCATCCTTCACTGAGGCCGGCACATCACCATGTTTACTATTGTCAATCTGTCATTAGATGTAGGCTATAGAAGGATGGGTTGGAATGACTATAACGCTTCAGGAAGGGCAATGCTAGCTTGCAAAGCAAAGTCCTCAGAGCCGGGGGGTAGCTGTGAGCTGGGAACAGCTGTTGTCTCAGAAATTGGAAGCTGATGCATGCATCAACTGCAATGTGAATCAACGTGTGGCAACACTGACCCCTACCCTGACTCAAGACACATGGTTTTTGACTTCTGGATTAAATAAAAAGTAATCATTTTATCAATTTAACATTGTATTTATGAGAGTGCTATTTCTCTTCTTTTTGACATTTATTGATAAAATTGTTTTGAGTTAGGATCTTGCTTTCTGGTCCAGGTCCAGGCTATTCACTATGTAGCCTAGGCTAGGCTCAAACTCATGGCAATTCTCCTGTCCCATCCTTCTGAGTGCTGGGGTGATAGGCATGTGCCACCATCCCTAGTTAATTTTTATGTGGGGCTGGAGAATTTAATCCAGGGCCTTGCACAAACTAGCAATCTCTTTAATCAGCAGTGAATTACATTTCTGGCTCCTCAAAACTGTCAGTGAGCCAGATCTTACCTAATAAAGAAGAGGACATGACTTCTGATCTTATCTATGGTGACAAAAAAAATCAATGATTTAAATTTTCTAGGTCTCATTATTTTTCAATATTTAAGTAAAGTTATGGAAATTTTCAAGGATATAAGAATAGCAATTGATTTTGTTAACATAGTGATATTAATGTCAGAATTTATTACTAGTTTTATAATTAAGATGATAAAACTCATAGCTAATTCCCATTTTATCTGTAGGATAAAAGTTTGAAACCAGTGCGACATGAGTAACTGTCAAAATGAGGCACTTTTTTAAACTGTAAGAGAAAGTCTTGGTTCTTTTGCATGTGAAATCAATTTTAATCTGTCTGTTGAATAGACATTCTGATCTCTCTTTCTTCTGAGATGAAAATAAGGCCCAGAAATTATCAGGGACCCATCTGAACTTGTGCATTTATAAGGAAGAGAGCCAGATTTTGAAAGCAAAGCTGTAACATTCCCACTAGAATTGATATCATTGTGCATTACAGCCTTCTGAGTTGTAATCAGCCTACCCAATTTGAATAAACTGCTTCCAGTGAGACATTTTCCAAGCCAGTTCATCTTGGCAGCAAGAAAGTGTGGCGTATAGTTTACCTTGAAGACAGCACCATAGAAAACACCAGGCAAATACGATGGTAAAGGTTCAGTTAAACGTTTAGGACATACTTCTTTGTAGGCTACATATCGTCATCCTAAATGCTACTATGACTTTGTAGAAATTTATTCCTCCAATGTTTTTTTCAAAGTCTGCAAGAAAGGGCCCTGAAAAAGCAATCGTACTCTCAGGTACTTAAGAAAGAGAAGTTATTTTTATTCTTTCCATTACTTTCTTTCCTCAAATCTTGTTTTCTTGTGTTGCTTTTTACATGACATTTTCCAATCAGTTGGTAGGCTTTGGATTCTTTTATTCTGCATTTTTAATGTCAAGGGCTAAAACAGGACCAAGTTTCTCATAGTGCATGTGCCCAGCATGATTTGAAAATAAGTTTTCATAGGTGCACTAGCCCAAGGGATTCGTGTTTGAAATTTAAACACCATCTATTGTTGCCAATTACCATATGACTCCTTAGGAGTAACAGAGGCATCGCTTTCCACATCTCACTGCCTGTGCTCCTCCCGCTGCTTTCCTACTGTGGGCGCAGTTTTCAAGCACTGTCTTTTACTTCTTGCATTCCTCGTGGTTCCTTAATTCCTCTTCCCAGAATTCTCGTAACACCAGCTGAGGGAGAGTGCTGAAGCGATGGCAGCACTCGCTGAGAGCGCTTGGCTGTCCTTACGTGTGCCCTTTATATTGGAGGTGTCTGGCACCAATTGCTGTGCACATCCACCTGTTGCCTCACGTCAGTGTGAGAATCTTCTTTTAGCCTCAGCTTTTTATTCTGGCTATCAGCTCCGGAACAGTATCATATACACATGTCATACCTCATCGTACACAAAATCCTGTCACAGAGACACTATTTTATTTAATTTCCTTCAATATGCCTTTTTAATTGGAAGGAATGAACTTTAGGAAGCCTAAATGATTTGCCCAACATCACATTAGTGGCGGAGGTGGATTGGGTATTCAGATTCAGACTGGCCAGGACCCGTGTATTGTGTAAGTTCAGTAGCCGTGACCCTACAGATGCATTTGGTTTCCTGGGTAGTGTCTTGGTGAAATTTTCTATAGATTTTAGTATAATTTTTAGGTGAAATCTCAAACTGTAAAGTAAACAAAAATATTCAGTCCTTCCCCGATATTTTGGTTGAAAACATCAACTGATCTCACAGAACCTTCTTTCCCAGGCCTGCCCTGTCCATCTTTCTGTTCTACACCCAGGTCTCTCCCACATGTATCGGAATGTCCTGCCATCTCTTGGGGTTAATGTGACCTCAGTAGGACAGACCTGGGAAAGAGACCTCTGGAGGCCACAGTAATCAACCTGCAGGCCATTTCAGTAGGGAACTTCTGGGTCCTTAGTGTCTTGAGAAAGGTCTCAAGACAGGGGGAATTGAATTACCAATGGTCACTCATCTTGCCCCCCAGAAAGCCTCATCTGAATGGAAGAGAGATGTACTTCTGGCATGAGACCAGCTCAGGTTAGGACGTAGGCCCCAGTGCCTGGGACTAAAGAAGTACCAAATATGGTGCTGGAGATGCCTGGTTCTAGAAGCCACCGCTTACATATGATTAGCAAGCTACTCGATACACAGCTATTGAAACTAAGCTGACACCAATTTGACGTTATAAATCATACCTAATTGTCTGAAATGTGTTTTCTTTCTTTGCTGATGCAAAAACGTGACCAAGTACAGCTCACTCTAAAGAAGATCAGTAGGTGGAAAAGACAAAAGCCTCTAGAACATTGTTTTTAGCTGCTGGTTCTTGAGTATGCATATTTAATTAACTAAATACTTATTGAGCTTCTTCATGCCAGACCCTGAAGTTATACAAGAAATAATACTAAAGAGGAAAATACTGGTGACAGTAACATGAAGACAACTTAATGTATTTGTAAAATACATTATCCACAGAGGCAGGTGCTAAGTTTGCTTCATTAGCCAGACAAGGTTCTGTATGGAAGCTACACTCTTTACATTCATACTATACATTAAGCATTGAAGTGTTCCTGCTAATAATAATAATAATCGTGAGTAATATAGAGACATTTTGGGGCCTCTGACAGTGCATATGTTATGGGCTGAAATAAGACCTAACCTTCAGTGTTTCGTAATGTTACGGTATGTGGAGAGAGGTGTTTAAACGACTAATTAAGATGACGTCATTAGAGTGGGGGGCCCTCATCCGATGTGACTGCAATTTCCATAAAAAGAGGAGACAGAGGTACAAATGTATACAAAGAAAAGGCAATTTGCAGAGACAGGGGTAAAGGTGGCCAAAGAGAGACGCTTCGGCAGAACCAGCCCTGCCCACAAAGCAATCCTGAACGTGGAGCTTCGGGTCACTGGGAAGGTAAATCTCTGGGGTTTAATAGACCAGTGTGGTAGCTCATGAGCAGCCTTTGCAAACTCACATAGTACATAATCGGAACTCCATATCAAGGAAGGGCGGCTACCTAAGACACTTTTGAGTCATGAAGAGGAAATTCCTTTACCAGGACACTTCCGGGGATTACATGATACAGAGTCAGATAGAAAAAGGTGGTAGAAGGTACGGGCGAGGATCCTGAGACGGAAGAAATCTCCTCGGTGGAGGAACAAGAGGGATAAAGAGGGGCTGCAATGAGAAAGTGTTAAGTGGCCTTCGGACAGTTATTTTGGTTGATGGAGTCAGGAGGGAGGTGAGCAGAGAGGATGTCGTTCCTCTCCCCAGTTCAATCATTCACCGGTTGTACATAACTTCCTCCTTAATGTGTATCCACGCTTTATAAAGTTGCTATGAGAATCTAAGGAAAGGCTTTGTTCCTTGTTTCCTAGTATTACAAAAAGCAAAACAAAAAAGTGTGTAAATTTGATATACTTAACAAAATTTTAGACAGCTGACAAGTATTTTAAATAGTTGTGGTACCTTATTATTTCTCATAAGAACGTTTAACATCCAGAAAGGAAGCTTTGTTTTTTATAGTGTATGCTTATCGACACCTAGTGGTAGGTTTCTGTATTGTTCTGGTATTGTCTTGAAAAATACTTTGTTCAGAGTAATACAAATTTGAAGCGGTTGTCAAATACGTTTGTTCCTTTGTTTGCTCTACATTTACTCGTTGAATCCATCTTGTGTGTCCAGCATTTTTTATGTGGGACTTACATGAACTTATTTGTATGTCCCAATTTGACAGCTTATGATGTGCTAAGCAGAGTTCACATTTTATTTTATGTGTTTTTGACAGCCAAGTTTACAGTTTTTATTTTCTTTTTTCATTGAATGGAGAAACTAGGGCTCAGAGAAATGCGGTGACTGACTTTCAAGTTTAGCCGTCAAGTGATTCTAAGAACTGTAATTAAGTCCTCAGACAACTGACTGTAAAGTTTTTCACACGATTCATTCATAAATTCATGTATTTAACATATATCAACCTTTTAAGTTGATATATATATATATTTATAATTATACATGCTCAACTTTCTCTCTCTTTGCATGTGTGTGTGCCTTATATATGCCCTGTCAATATAAAATAGTGGTTTATAAATGGACTCACAAAATATTATTGAGACCTACCATTTACCCTTCAGTTTAGGTGTTTCTCTGAGGATGTACCGATTTGTGTAATATCTGAAAGATGAATATATTTTAAACCATGTGATTAGGGCATGGAGTGGCAGAGACCTGTGAGCAGATGAGAGGATCCCTCGGGACAGCTGGCCCACCTATGCACGTGCCCTAGAGTAGCAGAGAGAAATACACAGCTAGGGAAGCCGGAAAAGAGGTGCACAGTGAGGAGTCAAACGTGACTAAGGAGCCAAGGTAGGAAGCAGGAAGCACTGCATAGCCTTGCCCATTCCACAGCACAAGGGTTTTTTTATTTTTATTTTTTATTTTTTAACCAAGATCGTGGTACAGGCAGATCTCCAATACAACCCTAAAGTAAACTGAATGTCAAAATAGTGTCCCACACATTTTCTACTCTTTTTTCTACCTTGAAGCCAAGATCAAGACAAATTGAAATCTTCCTAGATAGTCTAAAAAAAAAAAACGAGAATAAATTGTGGGCACTGTAGGAAAACAAACCAGAACAAGGAGCCAAGAGCAAAGTGTCTGCATGTTCAACAGAATTTTATTTTAATAACGGCAATTTTCTACCATCGAAAGCTCCCAGTACTCTGGTTCAAAGGATCCGAGCTGTGTGCACAAGTGACTCTGAGAGTTTGTTGCAATGACTGGATTCACTGGATTCATTGCAGCAGACAAAGTACAGACTCTGAGAGCAAGCTCTACCGGACATGAAGGTTTGCCATTTGTATTAGAGATTGACTGATAGCTCCTGCCATCTTGGGCCAACAAGCTGGCCCAGATTCTTCCTAACTCGTTCTTCCTAAAAAGGTTGCCCAGACGAGGAAGGCATGTTCCTGGAACAACAGCACAGTTGGATTTTCTCCCTTTCTTTCTCTATAACACAAACTTGTACACCTGGCATCCCACTAGCAGCTGGTCTCTTACACAGTTGGCTCTTCTCCTGACTTTTTAGCGCTTTGTCTGAGACCTCTTTTCTTCATCATTTCTACAAGTTAATGGTCAGCTCGTTTGTTATCAGTCCTCACTGTAACTCATCTCCCCGGTTAGAAGAGAAGGACTGGCAAGTTATTTTCTGAATATCCATTCTAGGCTTCTTTCTTTGGAAAGAGGTATAAAAGGACAACCAGTGGATATTTAAATTTTATGCAAGCATTTTGGTCGAAAAACATTGCCATTGATTTCTCTTAACTCCCCCTAATTTCATACCAACTCATTCCATTGTTTTTTTGCCACTTTCTCCAGCAGCTTATAGCTCGCATCTACAGCAATTTCTGTCAAATAAAATACTGTGCTGTGTCCTTTTCTGTGTTATTTATTGGATCTGTTACCCTGTGATTTCTAGGTATCCCTTCAGATAAAATGTAAAAAATAAAGGTTTTGAATTAATTCAGGAATATTGAGGCAGCCATGATAACCCATCTAGAGACTCTCATGAAAGACGACTTCCAGAACTGCTTCAAAAAGAGGTAAGAATGGTGGGTATGAATGTGTTTACAGTGAGATGCTGTATTCCGTGCAGAAATAATGGCCATCTGTCTTTTACTGTAATAAATTAATAGGCTAATCAGTATTTGTATTTTTTTATCACATCACTTAGAATACCAGATTAAGTCAACAATGATTGCATTTCTTAGCATTCATTTCAACCAGTACAGACATGTGACAAAGTTCTGACCAGAGGTATTAGGTACAGGGTTGAGTGGTGATTTTTAGAGAGCTTCTTTTTAAAATGACAGGCAGCAAGAAAAATCCAAGATTTCCTTTTCTCTATTGTCTTAGTGACTTTTTCATTGCTATGACTCAATATCTGACATCCACATATTAAGGGGAGGAAAGGTTTATTTTAGCTCACAGTTTCAGAAGGTCACAGTCCATTCAGGGGCAGCCGGCAGCAATCAAAGTACATGGCGGAGGCAGAGGTGGAGGCAGCTTCTCATGACATCACAGACAGGAAGCCAAGACAGGGAAAGCTGTCCTCCAAGGAAGGCCGGAAGCAGCTTATATATCCTTCCAGGCCTCATCCCAGTGTCCAGCTCCTCCTGGATCCAGGTGTGGAAGGTGTGGTAAACCCCCACTACACACCTATAATCCAACTTACATGCCTATAAACCACCCCTCCAGATTAGGCCCCAATCTCACAATAGCACAGACAATCTATAACACCGAAATACATAAGACTTTTGGGGAACATTCCATATCCAAACCGCAATATCAATGTTAGAATATAAATGCGATACTTGAGTCTGCAATAGCTATTTAGGATGAGGAGTTTACTTTGAGACTAGAAACCACAGGTAAATGATGGTGGAACAGAAAGCTAGAGAAGGACTTTATTGAAAATGAAGACTTAACAACTCTATTTTTGTATCTGAATTTATTTCGCATCAGAAGGAATTAACATTTTCTTGAGAGATTATTATTATTTTAATCTTTCTCTCAAGCTACTACCATAATTCATCACATATGCTTAGATGATGACAAATTAGTGCAAATGTAGGTCTCATCTACACAGAGGTACTGCCTGCAGGAGGATGGGCAGTGGTATCTCGGATTTTCTTATAGAACTAAGTATACGAAGGCAATTTCTACTCTCAGTAGTACATATTGTGTGTGGGTATCCTGGATTTTTCTGAATTCTTCTCTATGAATAGTTACTTTCTCTCAGATATAGTATTTTTAGGAAGGTCAAAAGCCTTTTTCAAACTGCCTTGTCATTGCCTTTAAAGTGCAATCCAGTTAAGCCCTGGTGGAGTATATAAGAATTTGAAGTTTTGTTAAGAGGTAGTTAAATCAAACCTGAATGCTTTTCAGATATAATTACTTTCTCATGCTGAGAATGTTAGTGTGTAGAGTGGATACTTCATCTCTCCTTCAGACAAGATCCACATGTTAACAGCTACTGGCATACTGGTGAGTCCCCTTCCCTCACCCTTGAACTGAAGAACGCAGTACACCTAATGGAGAACGAAGCGGCACCTACCTGAGAGGGGTACAGAAGAAGGAATCTGTTCCAGTCACACTCCTGCCTCTTCTTTTCTTCAGTGGAATGCCCAAGGTTTACTCTGATCTATGGCAACTCAAGTAAATCTCCTCTGAGTCCATTCATAGAGGCAAGAACACAGAAATTTCCACTATGACTAGTGGGTCTAAGCACATCGGTGATAATGAATGTTTTTCAGGTGGAATAACTTTGCAGTGTCAGCAACTACATGAGATATGATCAAATATGCCAGAAACATTTTAATTAAATCATTATAGTATAGGGCACATTGCCCTAATGCTCTGTAAAGACTCTCTCTGGCTTTAATCACACTTGTCCCTTCATTCCTGCCACTTTCCGAAGAAGTTCTGGAAGTCCTCTTTTGTGACTTCATGAAACATGATCAAAAATATGTGAGGAGCTAGGGCAGTTCAGCGGTTAAAGTCCTGGTCTAGAAAACATAATGCCCTTTGTCCAGTTTCACAGCACCACAGAAGCCTGGTGTGGTGGACACCTGTAATCACACCTGTAATTCCAGCACTCAGGAGGCTGAAGCAGTAGGATTGCCATGGGTTTGAGGCTGGGTTCCATAGCAAATTCAAGATTAACCTGGACTAGAATAAGACCCTATCTCAAGACAAACAAATAAACCAAAAAAGAAACTCGAAAAAACTATGAATACTGCTCCCAAGGGCCTTGGAGTGGGAAGGCAGTTTCCTAAACCATGTCATGTCCTCATCCACCTCATTTATCAGATCTGAAATTATGAAGCTTCTGACTCTTCCTCAAAGTCAAAATGATGATGTGTCTTAATTACATATCCTTTCTGGGACAGAATACCCAACATCAACAATTTAATGGAGGAAATACTTATTTTAGCTTACAGTTTCAGAAAGTCTCACGCAGTCTATTCATGGGGCAACAACAATGGTGGAAGCACATGATAGAGATCTAGTTGGAGAAAAGCTGTCTGCAGGATGGCAGACAGAAAGCCAAGTCAAGGGGAAGCAAGTCAGGGACTAGGGACTAGTGCAAAGACCAGAGCTTTCCCAGGAAGAAGCTGGAATAGCAGTTCTTCTTCCTTTATGTAGTTCAAACTGCCAGTTGAGTGATCACATGCAGTTCGGTTGCCCCCTCCATCAGTTCCTGGCCCATGAGTCATTAAAGCATATTTAAATACTCTGCCCTAGGCAGAGTATTCTCAAGAAGTTGACACAGTTCCTCTACGTCAAGCTCCAAGCATCAGCCCCTTCCAGCCAGGTCCCTTTCCCAACCGCACATGGTTCTGTGACTATTCCAGCATATCAAAACACATGAGACTTCTGAGGGACATTCCAGGTCCAAATCATAACATCATGAACAGTGCAACTAAAATTACAGAAGACCTTCAGAAAGTGGCAGCAATGATGGGATTAATGTACCTAAAGCGTAAGTGCGAGTTTTGAGGGAGGTTAATGGCTACACACTTTCAATATAATAATTTTAAAAATATTTGCCATAGTTTGATCACTACTCACATATTAATGCTTCCCAAAGAGTTGGCAATCACCTGGAGACCATTTTAACCTTTAACCTTCAATACGGGCAAGCTGGCACCTTGAGGTGTGCTTATTTCTGCCTCTTCAGATTCCCACCAAGAATAATTATGTCTCAAACTAGACTAATAACACAAAGTAATGTATTTTCTTCAATAATCTTTTCCACTAGTTAATTAAAACTGACAGAAATAATAAAGTGCCTGTTTAATATTGAAATTGCATATATCTATGCATATATTATACACACACACATAAATCAATCTGTTTTCTTTTTTGCTTTCCTCATTCTTATCGTATAGCTCACATCTCAAGGAGAGCCTTGTTAGTCATCTGTAAGACATTACATTTACTTGATATCAGTGAAGTGTATACTGATTAATGTCTATGAAATTGTTCAGTGCAGGAATGCCTCAGTAACTTTTGTATTTGGTCATCTTCTTATTTACAAATAAAAGATAATGACAGATGCCTGAGCCCACTGTAAGAATAAATGGGGCAATTAATTCATATCCTAGATTTCATGGAATGTGCTCTTACTGAATTCCAGCTTCAAACAGGGAAGGGATGTCCTTATACACTCTACTGGCCACAGTAGAACACAAAGGGTTACCAGATTCAAAGATATGAAGAGACGGCCTTGCAGTGGGAGGACATCTAGACTTCACTTCCAAGCACGTGGAACAGGGAACTGGAACGCCCAGAACTCTGTTCGCTGTCAGTCAATCTTCAACAGTTCCATAGCTCAGCTATCAAGAAAGCACACAGAGCACATGTGTACTCCAGCCCGGGAACTCAGCAGATAGCTTACACAGGATGCAATTTCTGGGCATAATCTTGAGTGACAGTTATCCTTGAAAAATTGAAGGTAAGAATTAGGGGAGAGAAAGGCACTTCAAGGAAGAAGAAGTAATGTGGATAGGCACCGAATCAGGACACATTACTTTTGTGAATATTGGAGTGTTTAAGGTGAGCAAATGAAGGGGAGGAAATGATCATAAAATACAGGAACGATAAGGAACGATCATAAAATAGAGCTAGCCTTTTATGCATCTTGTACATTTCCTGTTCCTTTAGCTAAAGAGAATTTCTTTGATTTTTTTTAAAGAAGTAATTTGTTACCTTGCTCTTTGCTTGAAAGTTCTTGTGTTTTTGCCAACCATACCCCTAGGAAAACACATTTGAGAAGAATGTAATTTTACATTTACTGTCATGAAAATGCCTGTTCCTTAACAGGTTTGTCCTTGATACTATGTTTTCATGGATTCATGAACACTTCTCCTGGGATAGCTCGGGAGAGAACCATTTACAATGAAGGATGTGCACACAAATAGTCATCTATCAATCTGTCTAATGTCAATTCTTTGAATCCCAGAGGATGGCAAGAAAAGCTAAAAAAGTTGTGAAAACAGAAAGTATGACTTTTAGATAACTAATTTTTTTTTCAAATATCAGAAACTATGAGAGTGTGAAGAAAGACAATTCTAATGATTGCTAACACATAAAATTAAGGACAGTATGTGACACAAAGAAATCAGTAGAACCACTAGTATGATGATCTTTCATGAATTCCGTTGATTCTTACTGTTTTCTACTGCCTCTTGAATGGCATTCTATTCCACAAAGAAAAATGATCTTGGTTTTTGGAACTCCAAACAAAATTTTAATTTTTAACTGATATTGAAATATTGACCTCCATGACAAATTATTTTTCCAGAACTGAGACACTTTTACAGCTGTGGTAATAATATTTTAAATACTTGTTTGAGGGGATGATCAGCATCTGCAATTTTCTATGGCCAAAAACCTCACCTATCCTAGCATACTACTACCAGTAACATTTATGAGATTGAACACAAGTTTTTTTTTTTTTTTTTACAAGCAAACTTACCGTGTCTTTTCAATCTCTCTCCTCCATAGCTTGGTAGATATAACCACGTTCTTGTTGCATGCAGCTAAAGCTGGCATGTGTCTCTGGTCTCTACTAATATGTGATATATCACAGTGCATCCACATGTGTTTTTTGATATCTGCCTTCATTACTGGCTTGTGATTTCTTGAATAGAGTAGTCTGCCTTTCTCAGTTGTTGGGTCCTGTCTTCCTAGGACAGTGCTGTGGCAGCTGTCTGATACTACACAGTCAAAGAAGTCGGAGAGGAATAGATGAGTGAATGGCTGTCAGCTGCAGAGCCAAATTTGAATGAGATAACATATGCATTTGCATCAAAATTTAAAAAGTGTAAATAGATGTTAACTTTGATTTCATAATAAAGGCATAACATGTATAAACACCAGTTCCCCAAGTTGAATGTGGTTACTTTATATCACAACCATACACTAATAAAAATAATTATGAAGTAAAATAGAGACATTTACATAGTTTGTCATTCAATTCATATTTAAAACCACCATATAATCTCTGTTCTGAAAGTAAGAACGATCAAATTCCCAGGAAGTTTTGTAGTTACATGAAAACCCAAATATCCAGGTATAGACACATACATTAAATGGCACTTTGTTGAGCCACTAAATGTGACAATAATTGTTACATTAAGAAACTTTATTATAAACTTTGGTTCATTTTACCCTCTGGATTCTTTTTTCTTGTGTAGGAATAAAAGACGCCAGCAAAATAACCCTGAATTTCTATAAACTTAATGGAGACGAAATCCACCCGCCTACTCAAAAACACTGCGTCTGAGTCAGGCCTCCACACTATCTGACCACTAGATGGCGATGCAGCTTAACTCAGTACCACCTACTGTAACCCCAGCATCTTGAAGAAGGCTGAGCTAGAGGCAGTTCAATACATTTGGACATTTTTCCTTAAAAGGCATGCTGTTATGTCCAGTTAAAAATTATCACCTCCCTTTCCAAATGTGACTTCCTGGATTTATTAATGAATCAAATGTTTTAAGGTGCAAGACATCTCTAAAAGCAAGTGAGAGAAGAGCCAACTTTGAGGACAGCTCTGGAACGGGTCAAGAAAGATGCACAGTTAAGTGATGGAACGTTAAGCAGCTATGCTTCTGTGAGATCTTATAATCAGACTCATGTACTTAATACATGCTTAATTATACACACACACACATAATACACATACACATGTATTGTGTGTGTGTGTGTGTGTGTGTGTGTGTGTGTGTGTGTGTGTGTGCCTGGTTTGGGAGTTAGGCCTTGTGGATAGAGTAGTAATAGTGATTAGTATTATACATTGGTTTCTAACTACTACACACTATGCTTAACGTTCTAACTACTTAGCTCATTAAGTTCTAACAACATTATTACATAGTGTCATTAGTTCTGTTTTAGATAATAAAATAAAGGTGCAGAATGGTTAAGAGGATTTGCTAAAATCACTCCCAAGATTACTCACTACTGTAGAAAGCCAAGAATACCCATGAAAGAGAAGAGACATGTGCCAACCAACGAGAGACGTGTTATTTCAGAATACAACTAGAAGCGCAGTAAGAGGCAATTTCAGAGCATGGTATTTATTCTGTTGGTTGTCTTTGAAATTCACTCCCACAGATTAAGAAAAGCAAAAGGTGGGATTTCTGTCTTGCCTTCTAATAGCCATTGCTTCTAGCTCTTTTGCCGCCCTATGTCCTTGGGGGCTTTTGATAATCCACGATCTATACAGTTTTATTACTTCCTGTACAGCCATTAGTGCTGTGCCTGAACTCTGGAAAACAGTATTCATTGACACTCCACTCCCACCCTCTGCAGGGTCTAGGGAAGTGTACCCAGTGTGATATAACACTACTCCTTTACCCCAAACTCGATTTGGATCTCTGTTAAAACAAAGTAGTAAAAGGTTATATCCTTTCTACTGACATGGATAGAGTACTTAGAGTCCTGGTAGTTAAAATACCTTGCTATATGATTAAGTTAAACATAAAATAATTCTGTAGGCTATAGAGATTTCATATGAATTTTAAATATTTCTTTCCTGGGAACTGAGTCCCAAGGATTCTTATCCTATATTGTCTGTTCAAAGTGTCATGTTCTTATTTGAGTTACCTCAGTTTCATTGTTACTTCTGTACTTCCCTGAAGGGTCATAGTTACCAGTTCCTTCCCCTCAACCCTCCCACGTTTGGTTTCTTCTGCATGAAATTGGGAGCCTCCCTAGTGCCTATAGTACAGAACACAATATCCCTAGACATTGAGATCCTCTATTCAGAATGCCTGGATTCTAGTCCCAATCTTTTACTTAATAAATAAGATATGAGCAACGTTTTTAAATGTTCTATACATCAATATTCTCTTTTACAAAATCACCACCATTCATTTGCACATGAAACAAAGAGTTATGTAGTATTTATTATATACTGGGAAATTATCAGATAAGAAGCCCTCCACAAAGCAGACAAAAAAAGTCTGGGTTTATGGAATTTACACTCTACTAGTGTGTGTTAGAGACAATCGATAGGAACAGTCCATCACTTAATTAATTATATCAGGAGAAGGCAGAACATACCACAGGAAAAAGAAATCTATAAAATTGAAATCTACTGCTCATCTTCAGTACAGTCTTAAATTTATTTCTATTTTTATGATAGTTCAATGAACTTTAATAAAATGTTCTGTCCCCATAACATGTAACTTATATTTTCATTTAATGAATCCTCTTAGCCATCCTATCCTAATTTCATGCATGAAAACCCACAGCTTCAGCTTAGGAAGGAAGCAGAAGTCATTGTATAGAATCTCTGTGATATTCTCATTTGCTGACATCAGTTTGTGTCTTTATGCACACCTCTCCTTGAATATATCTAGAAGATACAAATATGATCTATGACTTTGTTTTATTGTTAAATCGTCCAATTGCTCATGAACTAGTGACCATGAATTTTGATGACACAACTAGCTTGTATTGTTGGACATCTTCTGAACAATTTATTCATATGCATGTGGCAGCCATTATTAGTATTCATAAGGCTTGCAAAACCCTAGTAAAGACCTATGCATGGCCAACGAATTCCAGCAGAGTGAAACACTTGTTACAATTGATGAATGTTAATTATATTCTCCAATAAAGTTTTATATGAAATATTTTCATGGCTCTAAATCTCCTCCCTCCCTTCCTGTTCATCCCTCCCTTCACCTACATGCAGGCGACCCTTAAACATTTCACTGTCGCCGTCGTTTCCAGTTTTTGTCATAATGTCCATGTATTTAGACTCAAATCCCCCTTAGCTCTTTCAGCTTACATTATTTTACTCACTAAAGTACATTTAAGCTCCCTCCTCTTTTCATACATTCGTAGTTTGTTTCTTGTTAATGCTGAATAGTATTTATTATCTTGAAAGCTTATCTATTTACTGAAAACACCTGCGTGCAGGTTTCTGAGTGGACATAAACCTTCAATTCTTCCAGGCATATATCAAGGATTTTGATTGCCAATTTGTATGAAAAGAGTATGCGCCTTTCTAAAATGCTTCATAGGAGCTTTTCTCATTCCTTCTCCCATACTAGGACAGTGAGAAATCTGCAGTCTGTATCCCAGAAAGGGGCTGTCAACAAAACCCAATCACACTGGCACCCTAACCTTGGAATCCCCAGCCTCTAACGCTGAGAGGTAAGTTTCAGTTGTTTATAAGCTGCCTTGTGTGTGTGTGTGGCATTTTGTTATGGTGTCCTGAATGGCATGTGGAGCAGCATTTTGCAAACCTACTTGATATCTGCATATCCTGGGTGAGTTGCGAGTTCGGACCTTCTGCCCATTTACTCAAATTGTTCGCTTTCTTATGGTTAAGCTTTGAGAGTTCTGGATGGCAGAGTGAGAAATTTTATTTAAAAAAAAAACAGTTATTCATATTTTTGAGGTGAGTTTTTTCAGATGTCTTTTGCAAGTATTTTCTCCGGCACGTGACTTCTCATTCTCCTGCCATTTTATCTGCCAGAGTGTGTCTCAGTGTTAGTTGTTGAAAAGAAGACCATAGAGCTCCACCAGGATGCCCGGGTCCTTCATCCAAGATCAGATGGTTGGGCATATGCTGGCCTATTTCTGGGGACTCCACTCTCATTCATTGATCCACTTGTCCATTTTTTTTCACTAGCAAATCCTGTTATGATTAATGATCATTGTTGCTTTATTCCATAGGTTTCTAAAATTATACACTTATTATTACTTCTATGGTTGTAAAGTAATTTCTTTTTATTTTCCTAATCCTGATTTTATGACAAAGAAACTTTATATGGGAAGGTATATATATCCACACATACATGCTTCGAAGGTTTTGCCTTTTTAATTTCTTACATAATACTGGTTGAGATTTTTCTGTAGATCTTGTTTCGTAGCCCATTTTGGAAAATATTTCAAGAACAAAAACAATGTGTTGTATTTCTGTAAAAGGATTTCTATTAGGAGCTTACTTTTCCTGTTATGTTTGATAGTGCTTTATAAATTCCTGTTGTTGATTCTGCTTTGTTACCAGCAAGATCCCAGTATGTTGAGTACCTATCGCTCTCAAGTATTCATTTAAAGATAAGTGTTGATATATAAACTATATACATCCTCTCGTGTTCTGGGCAGAGATTTATTTGGGGATATGAATATGCTCCATTGCTGAACCAGCACATGAACGGAAGTGTGAAGAGATCATTATCGCCAGATTTTCTTTCTTTCATAAAGCAGCTGAGAAAGTATCTTGTATCATCACTGAGAGAAAGCAACAGCGTATATGATCCATGATAGGAGGGGACATATTGTGACAAGAAGGACAGGAACGGGATCTATCGTTGCTAGGACCGAACACAAAGAACAGAGCTTGGATGCTCATAGTACTTTTTAATCACTTCACTGATCCTAATGCTTCATTATTACCCTGTATTTGGCAGATGAGGTATCAATTCCCCATTTTACTTAGGGCGTTTCTAGAAGGTTTTCTGCTACTCCCAATTGGGGCATCGTATCTGGCACAAATTTTGTAATCAAAGTGAGATTCTAAAAACAGTAGATTCTAGACCACAAAGCTGACAGAATGTGATGATCAGAAGGAGGGCGGCAAAGGCCAGAGTGTCCCAAGGAGCAGAGCAGGATACTTTTATCTCTCTTCTGTAAAACCTTTGGTCGTTATGAAGTTTGCAGTGATTTGGATCATAGACTAAGTGTTATTTCTGGAAGAAAAATAGTTATTTCTTGCAGTTTTCACTTTTGTCGTAGAAGTGGGTATAGCAAATAAAAATCACAGGGCACTTAGTTGTTTAACTTTTATAAACATAACGACTGCTTTTATTTATTTATTTATTTTTAGTTTCCTTATGTCCCAAGTGTTAGAGAACATGCTTATACTAAAAAGATTCTTTTGTCCTCTTCAATTTTAAACTTAACTAGAAATTCAGTCTTTTCTTTAAAAATTGAACCAGAAGGAAGATGTCAGCCAAAGCTGAAAGAAGTGTTTCTGAAAGCAAAGAAAGATCGAATAAAGAAAAGATTGTCTGAGGTATGTAATGTAAAATCAATACGGAATAAATAATAGAAATATTCAAGAACCAAAAATGAAACAAAATTTTGATCTCAAACTAAAAATGAAGAGGGACTAAATCCAGGTAAATAGCCTCTGCCCAACAAAGACTGACGCTTAGTATAGACGGACCAGGAGCAGGTACAGTTCACCACAGTTGTGCTATTATCTCCCAAGTATTTTTTTTCTAGAACTTCAAAACAGGTGACATGAATCCAAGGACAGAGATTTGTGCAGAAGAGGGAGGCCAGAATCTAGGAAACCAAGATTCCCAAAAGTCATGAATATTTCATTTTAGCTCTGAATTTTGGACTCGACTATGTAAGATTTCTTCTTCCTTTATTCTTCTTAGTAATAAATACCCTTGATTTCAAGTGCAGCCTTGTGACTGAATTCTTCTCCTGTGATGGAATGTTTGCACTGCTGTGTGCCCACTTCCCATATCATCCCCTTTTCATGGCTATAAGAACTAAAGACGTGCTAATAGCTTGTCTCCTGACAGCTCATCTCTGCCTATGGGAGTGACAAACACACTATCGTCTTGTCACATCACTATATTTAAAAATATCTCTGTTACAACAACTGATTAATGCATAAAAGAGTGGAAGTATTAGTCATTCTATGACAAAAAATATGGAGCACTTGATTAGCAATTAGTCAGTGTATGTTAAACGGCAGCCTGGAGACTTGGTGGCCTTTGATGTGCTGTAGCAAAACTTCGTGAATATAGAGCCTGTGGTGGCTTGTGGCAGATGTTTTGCCTATAAAGTGGATATCCAGCTCTAGTGAAATAATTGCAAAAGAATAATGACCCTCGCACTCTCCTATGCCAAATTCTCACAACTGCGCTAGACCTTAAATTTCCACGTACATGCAATTAAAAGGCAAAATGCAATGCCTTCATTCCCTATCGTAAGTGTGTGTTCATTTCTATTAAATTAAAATGCACTCCTTTATTGTGTGAAAATATTTTATCACTGCATATCACACTAATACAATAAGTATAAAACGCTTTTCTTTGGAGGTCAGCAAACATGGCAACACTCTAATGTGACTCTTTTGCAGTCCCCTTTCAACTACATCTGACTTTTCATCTTCCTTCTCTGTGCTGCTCATATTTAGCAAGAATCCTACTAAGCAGGAAACCTCCTAAGTTAATTGATCTAGAATTCTCCATCCTATAGATCTGATCACTCATAGATCTGTTGGAGTCCCTCTTCGGCATCCCTTACCTCCCCACAGGGAACGCCCAATCACCTTAGCCTGCCCTCAGGAGAATCTTATGTTCGTCTAATCAGAACCTCCTCTCCCTCCCAAGACACCTGAAGTTTTCTTTTGGTAATCATCTATCCATTGAAGAGTTGCTCCCAACACTGTTAAGTGTAATTCCCCATTTCTCCTTGTCATTTGGGAGTTGAGCCCAATTTGTCTCCCTATTGAAAAATTTGCTACTAAGGTCCCTAAAGCTTCAAAATAGCATTTACTGGTTAGGTTAGTACTATGGATCAAACCCAGACGTTGAAATCCAGCTTCACCTCCAAACTGATTTTTTCCATTTGTTATTAACACACACACACACACACACACACACACTACACACTTGTTAAATTGAGCTTGGGTGTTTTGTTCACATATAATTACAATCCTTCCCCTCCCCCTTTTGAACCTTCAGCCCCTGTCTCTCACTATCACACCCATTTGGTTCTATAAAATGCCTGTATTCTGGATTTGTCAAATTAGAAAAGTATTTAACCTCTGAGTTCCCTTCATTAAACATGATTTCAAGTTGCATCCATTTGCCTACAAAAGCCCCAAATTTATATGTCTTTGTGGAAGAATAGTACTCCATTATGTACATAGCCCACAATTATTGTATCCACTGGCCTGTTGATGGGTATTTGACATCATCCACAATTTAGGTATTGTTAGTTGTTCTGCTATAAACATGGGTACAAGTGTATCATTATTGTACATTACTTTTACCTTTTTTGGGGAAGAACCAAGGAGGGATATAACTGGATCAAATGGGATATTGATTTTCATCCTTTTGAGGAATCTCTATACTGCTTTCTGTAATGGCTGTACCAGCTTACAGTCCCCCAAACAATGTAAAAGGGTTCTTTTCCCCCTCGACCTCAGTAGCATCGATTGCTGTTTGACTTCTTAACATACATCATTCTCACTGGGGTAAAAAAGTATCTTAGTGATGATTTGATTTGCATTTCTGATGAGTAAGAATGTTGAATATCTTTTCATATATTTGCTGACCATTTGAATTTCTGTACTGAGAACTGCCTATTGATGTGAGTTGTCCTTAGCCCCAGACTGTTTTTATTTTTGATTCTGAGAGAGAATCTTGGTAAGTCACTAAGTTACCAGTCTGACCTTCAACTTGTAATCCTCTTGCGTCAGTCTACCAGAGTGTCTTACAGCGCTTTAACACATGCAATGGATAACTTTTTCTTTAAAAATGCTAATAATGTGAAATTAGACTTATTCCTCCTTCTTAACATTCCTATTAAATCCCAGCTAGTGATGTAAGACACAGCTTAGAAGTAGGCCTTGAGCACTGACTCTATCTTTGCTACCTGCACCCTTTACCAAGGTGTGGGGCTCCCTATGCCCTGTCACCAGACAATAGACATGGCCATTTCATCTTACAGATGCTTCATACTTAGATGCAACTTGTTCCTCCATCTTTGTCAACCATCTGGTGTCTGCGGTAGCTGGCACTTCTTGATCTCTCCATCAGTATGGGATAGAAGGATGGAACTTCTTCACAGTGGCTCACAGTGGATGCAGGAGGACTTATATTTAAAGGGACATTTTTCAAGACACACTTGACATGCAAAGTGATATTCCCTAGCTATAGATAGAAAGGCAATATGCTATTGTCTTCACAAGGCCAAGAAAGTCCTTATAGCTTTTCCTACAAAAAAATACAGTTCTGTGTGAATTTCCCATCAGTGTCATGTATTTGAATTCCAAGGGTCTGAAGTTTCACAGCAATTTTCAAGAAATGGAATATTCTTTCAACTTAGCATGGAACAGTGGTGCCCTCAGGTCAAGGTGGTGAGAGATGAGACTTGAGAGCAAATATTCAGGAATAATTATCATTTCAGATTGTATAATTGTTTCTGTTGGCTAACATTAGATTCTCCCAGTGTCACTCCCTCCCATCTCACTTCCCCAGAGCTGGAAAACTCATCTCGGAAAAGTGAGAAGTGCCTGTCACTCTTTGCATTCTCCCTTGGCATTTTGGCATTCACCTCTGAATTTCTTCCCATTCTCTTGTGACTCCAGTATTTTGCCATGACTATGGACTGTTATTGCCATTATTTTATTCAAAGGAAATAATGTCCTATTGCTTTTTAGGGAATATTCAGCTGGTCAAGTTTACAGTTAGTGTTTTGAAGCACATCCCAGCTTCTCTTTTTTTTCTTTACTTTTCGAAATAAAACACCTCAGGCCAATATTTCAAAACTACTTTTTGTTTAAGATGATGTTGAGAATATCCTTGTCAAAATTGTCTATATAAATAATCAGGAAATGACATTCTTTCCCAACATATGTCAAAGTATTTATTTTTCTCTGATAAAAATTTGAATCAAGGAATAGTGAAGACCAGTGGAGGTAAAATAATATAGCTTGGAAAAAATCACTTAAAATCCTGCTGAATAATTTGAGTTAAATGTAAGTGATGGATGGAATACTGTAAAGCTAATTTTTGCTGTCTTTTACTCTAAGATTATAGTCTTAGAAACAGAAAAGAGAGTGTTAAACTTGACTCAACTTAGTGTGTGAGTGATTTTGAGAAGTCCAAACATATATTTAGATTTTATGCCACCTTACAAAGAAAGAAAACACAATTATGAATATGGTATGCAAATCTATGAATATGGATCTTTTGAAAATGATAAGTGTTTATCAGGAATCCAGACAAAGGACATCAGGAGATGAGTCTCACCCATGGGCAGGCTGAGTGCCATTAGGACTTTTATAACATTGTCCATACTATTTTGTAATCTTCAGATATTGGTCACAATGTCATTTGTAGCTTGGGCAAATGATTTGAGTTATACCAATGGTCTGAGAGAGATTTCCTGATGTCAACAAGGAGAACTGCATTCAGACAGACCTAAGTTACAATTTAAACTCTACTGCCTTTCCAGCACAGTACTTTTGTCTTCAATTTTTAAATAAATAAGTTGGAGTGAAAATATCAACACTCTGCGATTTGGAGAATTAAATGAGTTAACGGAGGCAGTATTCTTAGTACAAAGAGAAGCACTGACAGCTCCTAGAACTGCATACTCCACTATGTACAAATCTCCACAAAAGCCTTCTCTCCACCCTGCCTCAACACTGCATGTCTGGACCATTCACTCTACCAAATATTTTTTTCAGAACATACAGGGCTGGGTGAGACCGATAGATCCCTGAGCAGGAGATAAGTAGAAATTCAAAGTAACCAAAAACTACTGAGGAATAATTTGGGATGGCACAAAATGAGATCTATAGTTGGGAGAATTCCCTTTTACCCTTTCCCAACTGTGTCTATGGCAATGATTTTGCTCATTCTTTCTTCCATTCCATTAGCGTTGGTCAAGCTTCGGCTACACATCTGGTCCTTTGCCCGTACCTCAGTATCCTTCCTGACCAAGCCAGCATGGGCTTAAAGCCTGTTTTGTGATTTAAAGTCGTGAGTATCTTGTTCTACCTCAGTATCCTTCCTTACCAAGCCAGCATGGGCTTAAAGCCTGTTTTCTGATTTAAAGTCGTGAGTATCTTGTTGCTAATTGTGACATAATTATGATTTTTACATTTCTAAACAGGAAGGCAGATTTTCTTTGTTTACCTTCAGGCTATTACATGGCATATGGTTTGTTTTTTGGTATTTTCTTCACACTTTGCTAATTAGATCATTTTGCTTTACAGCCTCCTCTTCAGATTATTTTTCAAAATCATTTTCTGGCTTCTTGTAGTTTTCAGTTTGAACAGAGATGTATTGATGTGTTGGTAGTTTTTCTGTACAAGTCAAATTCAAATCTTATCCCCTTTGGCATTAACTTTGAAAGATGCTGAAATACAATACAATGCTGAAAGTTCAACTACTATGGAAATGACCTTTTGAAACAGGGAATATCTTCATGGCTTTCTCATAGGACCTTTATCCTGTGATTTTAAAAAAAAATGATGCAGAAGATAATTAGAGAAAAAAGACACATTCTGGTCCAAAATTCACCTGTGATGAATTGGGAAAGAAGATGTAATAGATCCAGCACCCAGTTTCTACACTGTGAGTACCGGTAAATTAAAAAAAAAAAAAAACTGGTCTGAATTGAGCATCTGAGTGAATAGTGACTTGGAGTAGACCTGGCTTACTGTTGAATAAGCAAGCAAACAATGCAAAGGGTGAACACATGGTCACACGCATGGTCAAGGACATCAGAGAGGAGGTCTGGTTCCTTGCCCCTTCACTTAGCCTCATGGATAGGTATCCTGGACAACAAAGATTCCAAACTTCACATTGTATAGAAAGCACACAAGTTGAGAGGGACCCCTAAAGCTCTTAAGATTCGCGTCTCTTATTCCTTCTTTCATAAACAGATGGAGATGGGCTCACGATCTCATGATCTTCAGCATCCAATGATCTGCTCTATTTCCACAGAAGAGTGTTCTGGTCACTAGTGCAGGTATCCACTCGCCATTTCTTTCTGTGTCATTAGATTTTGAAATTTTAATCATTGGAATACTGTGCTCCTGTCCCAAGGGCTACTGTTGTGTGTTTGGTCACTCCTTACCTAGTCAACTTCATTTGTCTAAAAATTATGGTCTACATCCTAAGATATTGACATGGAGAAAATACATCATATAACATATTTCTCAGACACTATTTTTATGAAACAGTCCAGTTGATCAATGCTTCATATAAATATATCTCATATACATTGACCATTTGCCACACAAACAACAGAAAGTAGGAAATATTTAGTTGAGAAATAGTTTTATATTTAGAAGTTCCAAGTTCTGCTGATTTCTTTAATTTGCATTAAATCTGTGTTAGATATGTTTCTGAGTGTACATATGTAAAAGTATACTTATGATTAAAATGTATTTTGGGTAAAAAATACATTACCTTTCTATTTTTGACATTTCTGATTTAGGTCTTCACATTGGTCTTTCTGTTGGTGTTTTGTCAATGCTAAATATGATTTATGGTTGTGAATATTTTCCTTCTAGAAATCTGAAAAATTCCCTATGTGTTGAGAAAGAATGCATTATATATATATATATATATATATATATATATATATATATATATATATATATTGGAAGAAGTCCCTTGAAGGTACAATTAGGTTTTCTTCTGTGGCTCTGCAATTTAGAGTTATTATTCAATTTATCAGGATTATCCCATAACATACAAGTACACAGGGAAATGGGTCTACATGTCTACATCTGGGAAATGTGTAGTATTCTTGAAGATTTCTTGGTACTGGAAGAGCAAATGGCTCTCCAAGAAGCAACTAAGCTTTGTGTTGAGCAATTTTCTCTAGGTTTATTACTGTTCCCTACATTTCAAACTCCTCACCAATTAAAGGAGTTAACACTTCATTTAGAAATTTGTTGAACATATTTTAATAGTTAAAACATGCAGCTTAAATTTTGAATTCAATTAGTGCTCAAAACTTTTTACAAAGCAGTTATTTGATAATCTGAAGTGTTGGTAAAAGCTTAATAAGACACAGAGTGCTATTGTACTAAAAATGCTCAGAAATGGAATGGAAATATGAGCCTAAAATATAAGAAAAATATGGGAGGAATCATAGATAAGGAAAAACAACAATATGAACCAAAAGATAACTGAACAGTTGGGTAACAGTATGTCACCATGTTAAGAGTCTGATATGACATGGAAAATAATCTTTGCTTTAGCCATTTTTTTAAAATAAAAAATTGTAGAAAGAATTATTTATTCAAGTGTCAGCAAGTGATAATTAAAGTTCACTATCTCATTACAGTTCTGTTCACTATCAATATTCTGACAAAAGTTCAACTTTTGTGACTTTTGAAAATCAAATTCCAATAATATTTAAAGCATCTACACTGTACTTCCTGTTTTAGTGTGTATTGAGTCTATTGTCTAATTAAAAGATCCTGAAGAAAAGTAGCCTGAAGTTTTTATATAGTTGTCTCAGTTAGTTTTTCATTGTTGTGATTAATACCTGACATGCACTAATTCTGGGAGGAAAGTTCATTTTAGCTCACAGTTCAGGAGGTCAAAGCCCATTCATAGAAGTCAGCAACAGTGGAAGCACATAGCAGAAGCAGAGGGGAAGGCACCGCCTCATGGCCTTGCACATAAGAAGCCGAGGTAAGGAGGAAGTGGCATATATTTACTTCCAGGTCCTGTCTCAGTAACCCACCCCTTCCAGTTCTAGCCTCAGTGTTCTATCCCTTCCAGAATTAAATGCCTAATCTACTACATACCTATAATCCGTAATCTACCACATACCTATCTTCTACCATACACCTATAAGCTACCACACACCCCTTCTCCGTCCCTCCAGGCCAGGTGCCCATCTTCTAACAGCACACACTTCCATAGATAATCCATAACACCCAAATACATGAGGCTTTCAGGGTATTCCAGACCCAAGCCACAAGAGTGATAGAAAAATTCCATACTATGAAAATAATGTCTTATGTTTTTGATCCATGAATTTCCTGAAGACCTAAGCGTGCAGTCACAAGGCAGACACAAGTCTTGGCAGTGAAATTCCAAAACAACTTTTTCACAAGGAAATACATATTCTTTGCAATTCTGGGGATGAGAAAAAAACATGATTTTAAACTATGCCTTATTTCTTCAGAAAGCTGAATTCTTCCTAAATCATGTTTATTTAGAGATCATGTTGAAATAATTTTGTTGTTAATGGTCTAAGTCACAGTATTAGTGTTCTAAGATACATTTTCTTTTCTAAGTACAGCTAATATAAATATATTCTCTTTCCAATGAATTTGACAAATGCTGCACTGTCACAAAGATCATATATTAGTGGCATTGCTAATGTGAATGTTTCATGGCCTTTTCAACTTTCATATAATTCATATATGTTAGTAAAACCAGCAGGATAGATTGTCCTCAGAATCTGTGTGTACTGTCTATCTCCTCCCCACATTAATTTGTATGGTTTGAGTCAGACATCACCAGTGCTTTATGAATTTACCCCCAAACGTACTGATAGCATATTTAGTCAGCTGCTTATTATTTTCCTCATTTGATTGATATGTATAAATGCAGTATATAACGTTTACATGGATCTTGAGTATTTTGTGCATATACATATCGTGGCAAAATTACAAATCCTTCTTTTCTACTTTCTTGACCCTCCCACTTCCTCCCCCTCTCCTCTGATTCCCTTTATTCGCCACAATAAGTTCTATGAAACAATTGTGATCTGGATTTCTCATATTAGAGAAACCATTCGATATTTAACCTTTTGTTTCTGACTCACTTCACTATGCATGATGGTCTCAATTCGCATCCGTTTACCTATCAAAGCCTATTCGTCTTTATAGATGAGTAGTATTCCATTGTGTATGAATACCACAATTTATGTATCTATTGGTCCGTTGGTGGGTATTTTGGTGTTTTCCACATTGTAACTATTGTTGGTTGTGCTGCTGTGAACATGGGTGTACATGTATCTCTGTTATATGTTGTTTTATCACCTTTTGTGGAAATTCCCAGAAGAGATATTGCTGGATCAAAGGAGATATTTATTTCCAGTCTTTTGAGAGACTTCCCTACTGCTTTCCATAGTGGTTGTGTTGGTTTACATTCCCACCAGCAGTGCAGGAGTGTTCCTTCTCCCCACAGCCTCATCAACACTGATTGCTGTTTATGTTCTTGATTTACACCATTACCATAAGCTGCTTATTATTAAGAGCATCTGGGGCTGGAGGAATGGCTCGGCAGTTAAAGCTGTTGTCTAGCAAGCTCTAAGTCAGGCGCTAAGTACCCAAGTTCGATTCCCCAGCACCACATAAGCCAGGCATGGTGATGGATGCCAGTAATCCCAGCACTCAGAAGGCTGAGGCAGGAGGAATGTTGTGAGTAGTCCAAGGCTAGACTGGGCTCCATAGTGAGTTCAGGAAGCCTTCAGCATAAAATTGTACTCCATGGGTAATGTCAAGCTGTGTAATTAATTCTATTTACCTCTTTATTTTGCTGCGTGTACTTCAGGATGTCTGCCTGGTTTCCCCTAATTTCATACTTTCCTTGTGTTCTGCTCTATCCTTAAAATTTATGACCAAGAAAGAAATATCATTCCTTTGTCTTGGAAGAGAAGATATGTCTATAGCACTTATAACGGAATTGAGCTACATTAAGTTCCAAGCATACTATTACAAATGAAGATAGACACATCCACATGGACATTAAGATGAAAAAAGTGAACACAGAGATCCTTTAGCTATTAGAGAGAAATATTTTTATGATCGTAAATGTATTTAAAGATTAGGAAATGTTAAAACTCACAAAGTGTATGTGAAAAGCAGCTGAAAATGGGGACTTAGGGGAATCAGGCGTTAAAATAACTTACTTTTCAAGGGGATTTTTTGATTGTTTTTTGAGACGGGGTCTTGCTTTGCATGTAGCCCAGGCTGGTCCTGAACTCACTTTGTAGCCCAGACTAACCTTGGACTCATGGCAATTCTACTGCCTCAGCTTCCTGGGTGCTAGGATTACAGGTGTGCACCACCAAGTCCAGCTTTTTGTGGAGGTGGGGAATCAAAATCATGGCCTTAAACTTGTAAAGCAAGCTGTTTAACTTCTGAGTCATTTCTCTGGCCCTCAAGGGGATTTTTAATTTTAATTTTATGGACTATATGAAGCCCAGA
Organism: Ctenodactylus gundi; assembly: GCA_004027205.1. NCBI lineage: Eukaryota > Metazoa > Chordata > Mammalia > Rodentia > Ctenodactylidae > Ctenodactylus > Ctenodactylus gundi. The sequence continues at coordinate 8,998 of PVKB01002230.1, read as the reverse complement.
GATACCTGTGTCTAGTATAACTTTATAAATCACAGAGTTTAGATAGTTTAAAATTTAGATTTAAATTCCATCTCTTCTACTTGTTAGATTTGACTACATTCACTTATTGAGCTTTTCTAAACCTTGAGCTGTAGATTTCTAAAATTAACATATTCACATAGACCCAGTATGGTTTTACAAAAAGCTTAAAATAGTATATGTAAAGAATATGGGATGCATGGAAAAAGGGCATCTCTAATAAGTTACATTTTACTGAAGTTGGTTTGGAATTTCATGGCTAAGCCTAGCTCTTAGCCTGCCCTACTGGCTGTCAGGCCAGTTCTTGAATGTGGCCTAACGTCACTGTGTTGGTTTTTGAATTTTGCTGGTCTCCACTCTGGGAATATTCTTCTGTCAAATATCCACTCTACTACTTTATATTGATGATTGCCAGATTATGATTTTATTACAAAACCTTCCTAACATCTTATTTTAAAACCCCTCCACAATCAGCCTCTAATGTCCAGCTCTGGTCTCTTGCTCCTTTCGTACCATTTGTCATCACTTGACAGATGTGTTGCTTACTGATATGCCCCAATGCCTGGAAGAGAGTCCCTGAAGCTGACCGATTTCTACATGATTAGCTGATTAGTAATGTGAACTATTATGTCTATTATACAGTGAAATCTTTTTAGGGCATCTCATTATTAAAATCACACTTCCAAAGTGATTCGCACCTTGACATGAATCCACATGGACTCATGAACAAGTGTTTGTCCTATCGGTGCTCCTTCCCTAGTGTCCTTGTCAAAATAGTTCCTGACTGGATATAGGCAAAAACTCTAGGAGTCACTCAGATCTGATATTTGTGTCAGAGGTACCACTCTTCATGTGTATTCCAAAGGTGAGATTTGATATGACATCATCCTGTGATATGACCCCTTCATGTTCTCCTGGCATCGTCCCACAGTCTGACCTAAACTGAACTGCCCAGATTGGGATTTCAGTGACAGCGTTCCACTGAGTTGTCCAGGGTAGGAATGTGGAACTCTAAAAGGTGACCTATAGATGAAGCAGCCCAGTCAACTTAACGTAAGCACATTTCAAAATCAGAAATTTTAGTAAATATTCATTTGGAAACATACAAATAGCATACATTTTAAATCTTTTTTCTGTTCATAAAAATTGTTCAGTAAAATGTAACTTATTAGAGATGCCATTTTTCCATGCATCCCATATTCTTTACATGTATTATTTTAAGCTTTTTGTAAAACCATACTGGGTCTATGTGAATATGTTAATTTCAGAAGTCTGCAGCTCAAGGTTTAGAGAAGCTCAATAGATGAATGTGGTCAAATCTAACAAGCAGAAATGATGGAATTCAAATCAAAATTTTAAATTATCTAAACTTTGTGGTCTATAAGGTTATATTTTCTCTATGAATTCCATCAATAATGTTCATGTTGGAATAACTATACAGAGTAGTGATTATGTATAGATTATGAAATCATGAAGAATAAAACATCATTTTTGTTGCAGGAAAATGGAGCTCATTACTTGTAGCTTTCAGTTACAGTCACAAAATATCAGAGAAAATCAACTTCAAAGGAGGAAAGGTTTATTTTGGCACCAGGTTTCAGAGATTTCAGTCTATGTTAGTTTAGTGTCACTGTGGTAGGCCTGTGGTGAGGCACCAAGCATGGTGGACGGGCCTAGTGACACCAAGCTACTCACCTATGGCACTCAGGAAGTGAAAAGAATGGGGAAAAGGGAGCTGGGACATGAGATATACTTCAAGGACATGTCCCCTGTGACCTTCCTCCTATTAGGCCTTACCACTTCAGGTTCCAACGTCTCTCAATGGCCCTTTCGGCTCTGAATTCATCAGTGGATTATGTCACTGATGTAATGCTTCCCCAAAGCCCTGTCTCAGAACATTGCTGAGCTTGGGACTTATGACATTGATTATTTTGTATTAATTAATAAATGCCTTGCATACTAGTAAGCACAATACTGTGGGTGATTAATTGACATGTAGGCCAGCAAACCAAGGGAAGAAGGTCCATCTGACATGCAGGCAGCAAAAAACAACTGCCTGATAGCGAGAACAGAAAAGGGAATAAGGGAAGGAGCTGTTCTAAGCTGGAGAGTGCTCCGGGCTCTGTCCTTGCCTTTCAGAATCAGTTCCCAGTCTCTGCAACCTTTGAACATAGACTCACGATACGATTACGTAGGAAGGTTCCAGACTTCCAGCCTGGGATTGGTCTTGCGCCCTCATGCCTTATTCTAAGGTTTCCATTGCCTTGTATGGGCAGCTACTGATTCTGGATTTCCTACATGCAGACTGCCTCTTCAGACTCTGATCCACAGATAGCCACTTTTGGCTTTTCTGCCTCTGATCCTGTGAGCCCGCTTAATAAATACCATGCAATCATTTTCTGTATGTATTTCCCATTGATTCTGTCCCCCTAGTGAACCTAACTAATTCACAGACTAAGTCTGCGATGGATGAGCCTCTTAAGGAATATTTCATGTTGAAACTATAGTATTATGAATGGGGTTTTCTTGGTTCTGGTCTTTGAACTAAAGGGCCTTTACCTCGAGCTACATCCCATCCCATCACATATAGCACGCATATATTAATAGATAAAAAGATATATATTATTTATTTAGTAATTTTGAGACAGGGTTTCACTAAGTTAGCTGGACTTGAGTGTATGATCCTCCTTCCTTGGGCTCTCAGGGTAAGCCATTACAGGCCTGTGCTATCTCACCTGATTGATAACACTCATCTTTAAAGAACAGAAGACTACCTAAGTAAAATGTGTCAGCTTGACTTAGCTTTCCCTCCTTTGCTTCCCTTATCTCTTTCTCCCTTTGTAATATGGATAGATTTACAAATCTGGACACACACTGAAAAAGACATTGTTTAAAAACCTTAAATCTGAGAGATAAGGATGACTCTGATGCTGTATCTCCAGGATGATTATAATTAACCCCAAACTTTGAGCTCCCATTTTTCTAACTGCAAACTAAAAACAAGAAATTGAATTTTCTGTTTCAAACAGCAGGTGGTGATGCTGGATTACACTGTGAAGTGTTAGTAGTTAATTATAGACGTTGCTGTGTTGTGAAAGGTAACATGCAATATTTCTTTTGGTTTCAGAACAATTTAATCTATAAAAATTTATTTGTACAATAATAAAGATGATAATATCTTACATTATTTGAAAAACAATACATTTTCATTAACCAGAAAAAAGAAAATGATCACATACATGTATGATGCATGGCATTTAAATCATTGAAATGGTTCAGTACTTCATATAATTGGTAAATGACTTAATATGTATTTTTGGTAATTCAGATGATTTAATATTGGGTATCAAATATTCACAACAAATACCTAAATGTATAATTAACATAAAATAACAACAATAATTTTAAATGACTAAAGAATTTCTGTCACTCAGTAAAATCATGGGCAGGAAAAAATATATCTTTTATCCACCTCTTCAGATAGTTTCTCGTAGAGTGTGGTACTTAATTTGTGATCATTATATCCGAAGTGTACAATTCACTAAAGACCCAGATTTTGTTTATATATTCATCTATCTACATTTCTGTTCTACTATTTTCAATATCACTAAATAACCTGTTTTGAGTTTCATACATATTCGGTTTTTAATGAGGTCCTACTGAAACTGAGAAGTCACATCTCTCAGATTTTTGGATGCAAAGCGAGTTTGGCTGGACTGTAAGCTGAGGGAAGGAAGAGGAGGATACTGCATTCTCCCAGAAGCATAGCTCTTCTTGGTGATATTGTATTTACGTGCTGTAGTCTTTAGGTCACAATATAATTAGGATGTTGAATATTTTAGACAGTTTCTCATGACTTTCAGGCCATATAGCAAAAGTGAAATATTTAGGGAAGCACCTGGCATCTCTAAGGATCTTAATGACTGCTTTTCAGTGCCTGCTTTAGAGGAAAGGAAATACGGAGGCCTGGGTGAGACAAGAGGCTGAGATGTGTTGAAATTAAGTCAATCAAGTGGTTGGCAAAAATTATAGGTCTCATGGAAGTAACAGACTTTTATACTGATACCGGGGCCAAAAGGAAACAAGATGAGTTAGCATTAGAACTGAAAGTGCTGATTATGAAATGTCTCCAAAAACTGGAGATGTAGACAGAATTCACATTTTATTTTGAACTGGATCAACATAATTTTTAAGATCTTTATCATTACTTTGATGAAACTGCAGATGTAGTTTTATGATAGGATTACTGCCAATAGTTTTGAATGATTGGTTGAGTTTAAGGTAAGATTGGTAAATACCACAACCAAAACTGTCTAAGGTCTGCTCAAACGGTTATTTCGTATTTTTCGAAAGAGTGCTCAACTCAGATATGGTGGTCTGTAATATCAGCCCTCTGGAGGCTGAGACAGGAAAATTGCCATGAATTGAGGCCAATATGGGATACCTAGTGAGTTCATCATCATTATGGACTACACAGTGAGACCCTGTCTCAAAATATAGGAAAAAAGAAACACACACACACACACACACACACACACACACACACACACAAACAAATAATTGAGTGCTTAATCCAAATGAGTCATCTATCTTCCTCCTAGTCTTTTGTGTAGTCATCCTTCATAATAAGAATCCATATGTAAAAACAAAAACATAATAGGAAGCAAACTGAGTCTTCTAAATGAAGACTGTTCTACCAGATAAACTGTGAGGTTTCTTTCAACTTCAAAATTACTGTTTTTTATTTGACTCAGCTAAGGTACAGACATATGGGTATGTGCATATAAATATACACATACATAAAAATATACATACACATATGTTTAGATGTACACATCTATTCATAAGATTACAAAGTAAACTAAACTACAAGTTTTGCAAGGAGGAATATTAGAAATTATAGTTTTTAACATCTCTTAAGAAAACTGTTTGTCACAATATATTTGAGAACCACTGGTTGGGATATTTTGGGGTCTAGTCAAAACTGATGGCTTTATAATTCAGTGCAGTGTATAAAGTATTCTACCACTGAATTAACCAGCATCCCAGCTGTTAATCCAATTCCGAAGCACAACTATTGAGGCCAACTTCATCTCTTACCAGTCTGGACATCTTTCTGGGCCTCTTGAAGTATAGAATAATGAACTTGTGGATTTGCCAAGAGCAAATGAGCCAAAAGCCCCTCATAAACAAAGCCCTCTTTTCTTGGGAGAGGCCATATTCTCTACCTGTAACTAGTCAGATCCGCTCAGCAGTGTAAAGTGAATACAGATTATTAGTCATAACTTTGAGAATCTCAGTAGAGAAACTATGCACACTTGCATCCTCTACTTTGCCTCAGCTTTTCCAGAGAAACTGTACTCATCCCTGCACTCAAACAAACATTTGTTCAATGAATTGCTGAATAAATGAGGAATGAGTGAATGAATAAATGAATGAATGGAAAGGTTCATGCTCTACCAATGAATATAACAACACATCCCAATTGAGAAAAGCTTTTGGTGTGACTTGGTCTTTGACGACATTAAATTGAATATATATTTGACTGAATATGATTGATTGAGCTAGGTGGAATTTATTTGTAAGGTCCTATATGAAAATGCCTTTTGAAAAGCATTGGAAGGGAGGAATATATGTATATGAAAAGTAAGCAATTTTCTGGCTAGAAGACTGGGACTTCAAGAACTTAATAACTTTTTGAGGTTACAGATATTGAATATTACACAATCACAAGATCTTGGTTTCTAATATTGAATTACATTAGAAACAAGATTCAAATCTCACACTTTTTGGCTTTACTCCCATGTTGTTTTACTATACGATACTCAAGATCAAAAGAAAATTTACAATTTATCCATTTATCATTTGTGGGTATAAACTATTTTTAGCTATATTGATTTATAATACACTTTTACTGGGGTAAAACGTTTACATATATATATTCATGATAATACTGTGTAAACCTGGCCCTTCCCACACCAAGTGTGGTAAAATATAATGATCCTGATTTACACACAAACATCATGCACACTTATATAAATACATACATATATCTATGCATCCATACATTTAAGTCTGTAAAAAGACAGGAATTTAGAAAAGAAAATTTAAACATTATGTATAGATGCTTGCTCCCTCCAAATGCTTGCTGCTTCCAACACAAGAACTTATACAGGCGAAAGGACACAAGAGTTACCTAAAATAGAACAGCTTGTAAATAGCTGGAAACATTCAGGAATATTCTGCATACATAGGCATAGTATGCAATGAATACCTTTTTTTTTTCTGTGTTCCCTGTGAATTTTAACTATATATGGTAGAATCGGTGGAAATACAGGCGAAAATAAATCTATCAAATAATTACACGTAGTCTTTTCTCACTTTTTCCCCAGGGAGCACCATCAGTCTTGCAGTCCTGAAGGATCCTGCCATAGGCTTGCTAATACCAGTGGGTGTGCTTTTGTAGAGCATGCGTCTAAAGTTGTAGACAGGTGAGTTTTAAGATTCAGCTGTTCTTCTTGATTTCCCCAGATATTTCAAACACTTCATCTGATATCTGAGGACACAAGTTTTATATGTATTTAGGTGGTTATTATTTTACAGTGAAGTTTAAACTAAAAAGAACCTCAAATCCAGCAGGTGTGCAAGCCAAATTCCAGAAGCTGTATGCACGTGCAGGAATAGACCAGACAGAGGGATTCTCATTATCAAAACAGTGATATTATGTCTAGGCCTCTAGATGCTTATTCAAATTGTTATTGAATTTTTAAAAGAAATTCCTTCTATTATTTTTCTGATTGCAGTTCCAATCTTTTTTTTTTTTTTGCAAAAACCAATTTTAAGTGATACCTTTAAAATGTCTATTCACAACTTAATTTTCAATGCTTAAGAATTGCAGACTTATATTATTTATTTAATTCCCAAATCTTGGTAGATATTCCAGAAAGAGGAAAAAAAAAGCATAAAACTACAAACCTACAAGCGCCCATTAGACAGCTTGGGGCATGCCAAGTTGTCAAGCGATATTACAGTTATGATCTTTAAAACACTCAAAAACGCTGGATAACTTTGTGTAAAAATTGAATTTTATGGCTCTGTCTGTGCCAAAGGAATTGTCCAACAGAAAACACACTGGTAAGCGTAATTATTACTCCACATATGGTACGTGGCATTTTCAGCTATTTTGAGGTTTTGGGAAATTGGGAGCTGTGAGTGACAGCCACAGCAGAGTGTGCTGAGGAATTCGAACGCCAACGCTATCATCCTCAGTTGGCAGAGCACAAAACGCATTCAGTTGCCTTAGCAATCATTCTTTTACTAAATGGCAAATAAATAATTTTGTTAAGATTTATAAGGCAGAGGGAGAAAGCAGTGTGTGCAAGCGTAGTCCGTACTCAGTGATGGCTGCTCTTCCGGATATCATGGCTGATTTCACAACAGCAGCTTCTATTGTTTAGTTTAAAATTGTAGCAGCCTTTACTGTTACCGAGAGAATGATGAAGAGTTGTATTTGTGACACGCCCTAAGTCAGACTCTTAAAGGACCATTAAGCCCTGTGCGTACAAGTGGTTGCATACATACAAGCTTTTCAGGGAATGAACTCAGAGAAGCATGGAAGTCACCGATTGTTATCCGGTTTGTCTGTAGACTTTTTAATCTATTGTGTTTAAAAGGGTCTTCAGAGAGAGAATGCTTTGTGATTGCCAACTTAACGCATCAACCCAGTGAGAACTACGTCTAAGACAAATTTAGTGCTGTCTTAATATAGCTTAAAATCAAATTTATATATTTCTCAACATCTAGGTCTCAAGCATTTTAAAGGGAAATGTCACTTAGAATTGTTTTATTTTCCTCTGTACTTTTTAATTTCTCAAAGGTATTTACATTATCATTAATCAGTACTTTGCTTAAGTCCTATGTTAATCTTTGTGAGATCTCAAAAGCCTTTAAATTTATTTTGTAATTGCAAAGATTATATAGATTTCATTGAGCTCCCTTTTCCATGGTTCTGTATAACATAAGTAATTTTTTTCTTCTTCAGAAAAATAAAAAAAAAAAATTGATTTTCCATTTTAAAGATTAAAAATTCTACTTGAAGGTAAGGATGACCTAGTCAGGTTGGACTGGACTGAGGTAAATACTTAAGATTACTAGAAGATCTGTATCTGAGACCAAAGCCCAAGGAAAACCATGGTATCAGATCAGGGATAGTGTGTTTTGTCATTTCCAACTTGATATTTTAAAACAGATAATGCTTATCACCATTTTTAACATGAGAAAAACAACTGATAGTTTAAATTCACTCTGGCTTATCATTTTATGTTGAATAATTCATAAATATAATCTTTAAGTAGATTTAAGTGATGTTTGATATTTATTTAAAGCAAAATGTTTGGTTTCCTTGCTGCTATTTCTACTTTCTCCAGAAGGTGGCACTTGTGTGTTCTACTTGTTCGTCAGGGTGCAGAGAACCAGGGGAGCCAGAGGGACCAGGAGAGTTTTCAGAATTATTTTTCTTCAACAGACTCCAGGTGGCCACATTAGAAATCTGAATTTCTGCTTCCTAATATATGAAGAACCATTCAAATAAGAATTAATTTGACTTTTTGAAAGACAAACTCCCTGTCTCAGTTTGGTTTAAAAGTATGCTGTTGTTTATTCCTTGTCTACAATGTTTTCTCTCCCAGTCCTAATCTTCAGCTAACAATCTAATTCCTTTTCAAGGCAAATTTGATGCACTCTGTGTTGTCTTCATTGAAATGCACAACCAACATGCATTCTATGTCTGGATTCTGTCTAAATAAACGTTCTGGACTGTGCAAACCTCAAAAGGCAATCCCACCAAGCAAGAGAAAGCTTTTGAGCCGTGAATGGATCAAATGGATTAAAAATAATCTGTGGCACAAAAAGGAAGAAAAATGCGATGGAGAGGTTCTGATGAAACAGGAATTAAGAGTTGTGAATTAAAATCAAATAAATA